>JABUQX010085430.1:0-12500 GCA_015478945.1 Trachelipus rathkii
ATTTTTTTTTTTATCTTTTAAGTTTATAACAAAAAAAATTACGTTTTTTATATAAATCAAACACCCTCAAAAGCCTCTGGAGCCTCTGGAGCCTCTTGAGCCTTCCCGGTCTCTTCCCAGCCGCCCAAGCCTCCCGACCCTCCCCATCTATGATCTATTGACCCGGCCTCCTCAGCCTCACCTCCCTCACACCCCTCCCCATCTATGATCTAGTGATTCATGTCATATTCTGTATAACATAACACAAAACTTTTATTTATTTTTGTTTTATATGCTTTAAACAGTTTGTTTTTACTAAATTTTTACGCTTTTCATATTTATAACTTAAGAAATTTGTGTTTTTACATACCCTAAACCTGTAAATCAGTAATCAAACCACACACCCCTCCCCCATCCCTACCCAAATCCTGGATATTTATACATTAGCATAGTAATATTTATCATAACCTTGTCTAATTATCATACTGATCAATGAATATATGCTAACGTAACAAAGATCCATACTTAACAACAATAAAGTAACTAACATTGAGTGCAGAACGGACCTAACTTTACCACTTTTTCTAACATATCACTGATATTTTTTACATTAAACATAGTAATATTAACAAAATTTTTATTCATTAACCGTGTCTAAATATCATACTGATCATTGAATATATGCTAACGTAACAAAGTTTTCACATTCAATAAAGCAAACATAGCATCACCTGAACTACGAATATAACGTACATTCACAAACCTAACACATCTTAAACATGAATAAACAGTTAACATTAACAAGCTTTCATACTTAATAACAGTAAAGTAACTAACATTGAACGCAGAACGTAACCTACTTACACTTTTTCTAACATATCACTGATGTTTTTACATTAACATAGTAACATTTAACAAAAATTATCACAACCTTGTGTAAGTATCTTACTGATCAATGAATATATGCTAAGCGTAACAAAGTTTTTCATATTAATAAAGCAAACATAGGATCATATGAACTAACGAATTAATGTACACTCACGAATCCAACACATCTTATACCGGAATAAGGCAGTCAACATTAAACAAAGTTTCAATACTTAACCAACTGTTGACATTAAACTAACATGTTGCATACAATACGTAACTTATTTTTTTCACACGTTTCCAAAACCATATTCTAAACATATCATTATTATTTTGGCACAACATAGTAACATTTTTAACAAAATATATCACAATCTTGTGTAATTATCATACTGACCAACGAAAATACGCTAACGCCGCAAAGATTTCACATCAATAAAGCTAACATATCATAACCTGATGTAACAATATAATGTATAACATCAAATCGAACATACCCTATGCCTGAATAAATCACTAACATTAGCAAAGTTCCATACTTAAAAACAGTAAAGTAACTACCGTTGCATACAAAAACGTAACCTATTCATACGTTTTCAAACATATCTCTAACATATCATTACTATTTTCGTATTAACACTGTAATATTTTGCATCACCGTACCTAATTATCATTACTGATCAACGAATATATGCCAACGTAGTAACAAAGTTTTTCATTTAACAAGCTAACATATCATAGTCTGAACCAAGAATATAATCCACACCGATAAACTAACACACCTTAAACATGAATAAAACAGCTAACATTAACAAAGTTCAATACTTAACAACAGTGAAGTAACTAGCAAAACATATAGAACGTTGCCTTTCACATCTTTTTTTCTTTTTGTTTTAAACTTTTATTTATTTTAACTTTATTTCTTGTTTAAAATTTTTTGTTTTAAAAAGCTTTCAGCTATTTTAATTTTATTTCTTTAAAACTTTTTAGTTTTTTTTTTTTTTTTAAAAAAAAACTTTTAATTTAACTTTATTTCTTTTAAAACTTTTTTTTTTTTTCTAAAAATTTTATTCTTTTTTATGTTTTACATAAAAAATGTACATTTTTACATAAACTAAAACAGTAAAACAGTAAGATAACAAAGTTTTCACATCAATCAAGCTAAACATACATAACCTGATGCAAGATATAATGTATAACATCAAACCTAACAAAATACCATACTTGGCAACAGGAAAGTAACTGACGTTGCGTACAGCCCGTACCATATTCACACTTTTTTTCAAACAGATCTCTAACATATCCTATTATTTACATTAACATAGTAACATGTAACAAAAAATTTATCACAACATACTCGCCAACAAATATATGCTAACGTACCAAAGTTTTTCACATCAATAAAGCTAACATATCATATCCTGAACAAAGAATATATGTACAAGGACAAAACCTAACATACCTTATGATCGAATAAATGACTAACATTAACAAAGTTTCATACTTAACAACACTAAAGTAACTAACAATGCATACAGAACGAACATGTACGAAGCTGATGTGGTTCCTGTTTCACTAGAGTTATCAAATACAAGTCGAGAAATTGTTCAAACTCCTCCCACTTTTCGAAATATTACGCAATACCTATGATTCTTGTTTGGTTCGTTTTCGAAACATTACGCAATACCTATGATTCTCGTTTGATTTCGTACCTCTAACATATTAACGTTAATCTTACACTAACATAGTAACATTTAACTAAAATTTATCACAACATTGGTTAATTATCATGCAGACCAGCGAAAGTATGCTAACATAATAAAGTTTCCACATTAAAAAAGCTAACATAGCATCAACTGAACTAAGAAAATAATGCCAAAAGACAAAACATAACACATTCTTAAGCAGGAAATAAGCAGTCAAACATTAAACAAGTTCCACACTTAAACACCAGTAAAGCAACTAACATGGTATGCAAAACGTAACCTAATCTTACTTTTTCAAGCATAACTCTAACATATTAACGTTAATCTTACACTAACACAGTAACATTTAACTAAAATTTCTCACAACATTGGTTAATTATCATACAGAGCAGCGAAAGTATGCCTACGTAAACAAAGTTTCCACATCAATAAAGCTAGCATAGCGTAACATAAACTAAGAAAATAATGCACAAAGACAAACCTAACACAACTTACACACAAAAAACTGTTAACATTAACAAAGTTCCACACTTAAACACCAGTAAAGTAACTACATGTATGCAAAACGTAACTTATTTCCTACTTTTTCAAGCATTACTCGACATATTAACGTTAATCTACACTAACACAGTAACATTTAGCTAAAATTTATCACAACATTGTTAATTATCATACAGAGCAGCGAAAGTATGCTTAACATAACAAAGTTTCCACATTAATAAAAGATTACTTAGCATCATCTAAACTAAGAATATAATACACAATAACAAACCTAACACATCTTAAACAGGAATAAACTGTAAACGTTAACAAAGTTCTACACTTAACAACAGTTAAAGTAACTAACATAGCACACAAAGACGTATCCTATTCACACTTTTTTCAAGCATATCTCTAACATATTAGCGTTAATCTTACACTAACACAGTAACATTTAGCAAAAATTTCTCACAACAGTGGTTAATTATCATACAGAGAAGCGAAAGTATGCTAACGTAACAAAGTTTCACATTAATAAAGGATTACTAGCATCATCTAAACTAAGAATATAATACACAAAGACAAACCTGACACAACTTACACACGAATAAAACTGTTAACATTAACAAGGTCCACCTTAAACACCGAGTAAAGCAACTAACATGGATGCCAAACGGAACCTATTCTTACTTTTTCAAGCATATCTCAAACATATTACGTTAATCCTACACTGACACAGTAACATTTAACTAAAATTTCTCACAACTTTGGTTAATTATCATACTAATCAACGAATATACTCTAACATAAAAGGTTTTCACATCAATAAGCTAACATTGACGTAACATGAACTAAGAAAATAATGTACCACGAGACAAAACCTAACACAACTTACACACGAATAAAAACTGTTAACATTACAAGTTCCACTTGGAGTTCTTTTATATACTAACCCACCGAATATATGTAACATAACAATGTTTTCACATTAATTAAAGCTAACATTCGCATCATATGAACTAAAAATAATGTACCAACGAAAAACCATAACACAACTTATGCCCTAATAAACAGTTAACATTAACAAAGTTCCTCACTTAACACCAGTAAAGTAACTAACTTTACATACAAAACGTAATCTGTTCATACTTTTTCCAAGCATATCTCTAACATATTAACGTTAATCTTACATTGGACCACAGTAACATTTATTCAAAAAATGGTTCATAACCAACCTAAACCATCATAATACCTTAACGAGTAAATCGAATAAAGTAAAGTTTTTAGACTTATCTCTTTTTAGACTCCGCCTCCTTTCAGAAAATACCAACTCTAAACATGAAAAATGATTTTATGCTTTAACCATTTGCATAAAGTGATGCAATACTTATTATATTTGACCCTCTGGCAGGAATACAAGCAATGTAGCAGTCGCCATTCGGTTACGATTAAATATAAATGACACATCGTTGGGAATAACGAAACTCCTCGTGAAGATATCAACAACAAACGTAGAGATGCAGGGAGATGTCGTCGTATCAACACAGCGAAAAACTAGCATACTGAAGAAAATAGTGTATAAACATCCCTTAAATGTAATGAGATTCTTTCTTTCAACCAATCAGAAGAAAGTAAACAAGAATACGACATACGAATGAACCATATCAGTTCAAAAGGGTATATATTCTCGTTCGACAACAACAACAACAACAACAACAACAACAACAACAACAACAACAACGTAGTACAAAGATAAGTTCTTTGGATACTAACCTACGAATATATGCTAACGTTACATTGTTTCACATTAATAAAGCTACATTTAAGCATTACCAGAAGCTAAGAAAATAATGTACAACGACGAATCTAACACAACTTAAGCACGAATAAGTGGTAAGTCCACAAGGTTCCAAAGACCACATTTGGAAGTAACACTGACATTGCATCAAAACGTAACCTATCATACGTTTACCAAAACATTATCTCTAACAATATTAACGTTAATTTTACATTTGACACAGCAATATTTTGCAAGAATTTATCATAACCTTGTTCAATTATCATACAGAGCAGTGAAAGGTATGCTAACGTAAACAAAGTTTCCACATTAATAAAGCTAACATAACATAACCTGAACTAAGAATATTATGTACAACGACAAACCTAACACACCTACGCACGAATTAAACCACTAACATTAACAAACTTGCGCACGTTAACAACAGTAAAAGTACAGAACACTTTCGTCCAAAATGTTAACCTATTCACACTTTTCAAGCATATCTCTGACTTATCAATTGTTAATTTTACATTAACAGCGTAATTTTAACAAAAGTTTAGCATAACCCTGTCTTATCATCATACTGACAAAGAATAAATGCTGACGTAACAAATGTTTTACATCAACTTCGTAACATTTACAAAAAATTCATCATAATCTCGTCTAAACATCATAATCCCTAGCGAATAATCGCAAACATAACAAAGTTTTAACCAAACATAACAAAAAAATAACAAAATTTTATCCTAACATAACATAAAAATAAGTTCTTTGAGTAAAATATCACAGTAAAACGTAATAATTTACTGATTTTAAAGCAGTAAATCAGTAAATCAGTAAATCAAACACTAATCCCGCAGTCCCCTACCCGTCCCACCCGCCGTGATCTATTGGAGCTAGTGATTCAAGTCATATTGTGTCAAGTTTATCATTTTGGACAAAAACATACCGATAAAAAATAAGTTCTTTATATACTAACCTACGAATATATGCTTAACCAACAAAGTTTTAGCATCAATAAAGCTATCATATCATATCGGCAACTAAGAATATAATGTACAAATGTAAACCTAACATACCTCAGCGTATGAATAATCAGCTAAACTCCTGAAAAATTCCCTACGATCAAGGGTAAAGTAGCTAACAGGTCTTACAATACTCGATATGTTCCACTTTTCGAGCATATTAGCAACAGGTAAAGCCGTATTATCTAACAAAATCCCTTAACAAAGTGACCAATCTATCAAAGATGCCACCATCTTGAACTATGAATTGACACTATCTTCATCAAAGTGTCACTCGTTTCGAGTATAACATCATTTGACCTATGAATAAACGTAGACATTAGCAAAAGTCTAGGGCAAACCTAACATTATTCAACAAAAACTTAACCTAGGTTCACGTTTCTAACACATCATCGTCAGTTAACACAGTAATATCTTACAAAAACTCATCATTTCTCTAACAAATCAGTGTTATTTTCCACATTGTCATAGTAATATTTAACATAACGTACTTAACTTACGAAAAACCATTTTCATTACCAAGAAGAGTATCGAAGGCACACATTACTTCCGAGAAGAAAACCCAGGAGCGGATGCGCCCGGAAAGGGTGTGAATCCTGCGAGGAGGGGGATCACCCCGAAGGGGTGTAAGCGGGCTTTACCCCTCCGAAGGAGGGGTAAGGCCTCAGCCCGAAGGGCTGAGGCCCAAAGCCCGCTGTGTTGATACGACGACATCTCCCTGCATCTCTACGTTTGTTGTTGATATCTTCACGAGGAGTTTCGTTATTCCCAACGATGTGTCATTTATATTTAATCGTAAACCGAATGGCGACTGCTACATTGCTTGTATTCCTGTGCCCAGAGGTTCAAATGACCAATAAGTATTGCATACTTTATGCAAATAGGTCTAAAGCGACGTTAAAACATTTTTCATGTTAGAGTTGTATTTCTGAAGGAGGCGAGTCTAAAAAGATAAGTCTAAAACTTTTTACCCCCTTTTTTATTTGTTCGTATTTACTCGTTAGGTATTATGATGTTTAGGTTTATGGTTATGAACATTTTTTTTGTAAATGTTACCTGTGTCAATGTAAGATTAACGTTAATATGTTAGAGATATGCTTGGAAAAAGTATGAACAGATTACGTTTTGTATGTAAAGTTAGTTACTTTACTGGTGTTAAGTGTGGAACTTTGTTAATGTTAACAGTTTATTAGGGCGTAAGATGTGGTAGGTTTGTCGTTGTACATTATTTTCCTAGTTCATATGATGCTATGTTAGCTTTATTAATGTGAAAACTTGTTACGTTACATATATTCGGTGGTTAGTATATAAAGAACTCAGTGGAAACTTTGTTAATGTTAAACAGTTTATTCGTGTGTAGTTGTGTTAGGTTTGGCTTTGTACATTATTTTCTTAGTTTTTTCTTAGTTCATGTTAGCTTTATTGATATGAATCGTTTTTATGTAGAGGCAAGCCTTGTATTAGTTTGATAATTAACCAATCATCTACTAGATTTTAGTTAAATGTTACTGTGTCAGTGTAAAGATTAACGTTAATATGTTAGAGATATGCTTGAAAAAAGTAAGAATAGGTTACGTTTTGCATACAATGTTAGTTACTTTACTGGTGTTAAGTGTGGAGCTTTTGTTAATGTTAACAGTTTATTTGTGTTTAAGATGTGTCAGGTTTGTCTTTGTGTATTATATTCTTAGTTTAGATGATGCTAAGTAATCTTTATTAATGTGAAAACTTTGTTACGTTAGCATACGTTTCGCTTCTTCTGTATGATAATTAACCACTGTTGTGAGAAATTTTTTGCTAAATGTTACTTGTGTTAGTGTAAGATTAACGCTAATATTGTGTTAGAGATATGCTTGATAAAGTGTGAATAAGGATACGTCTTTGTGTGCTATGTTAGTTACTTTACTGTGTAAGCTGTTAGAACTTTGTTAAACGTTTACAGTTTATTCTGTTTAAGATGTGTTAGTTTGTTATTGTGTAATTATATTCTTAGTTTAGATGATGCTAAGTAATCTTTATTAATGGGTGGAAACTTTGTTATGTTAGATACTTTCGCTGCTCTGTATGATAATTAACCAATGTTGTGATAAATTTTAGCTAAATGTTACTGTGTTAGTGTAAGATTAACGTTAATATGTTAGAGTTATACTTGAAAAGTAGGAATTAAGGTTCGTTTTGCATACATGTTAGTTACTTTACTGCAGTGTTAAAGTGTTGGAATTTTGTTTAATGTTAAACAGGTTTATTTGTTGTGTAAGTTGTGTTAGTTTGTTCTTTGCTTGCATTTTTTCGTAGTTTATGTTACGCTATGTTAGCTTAATTGATGTTGGAAACTTTTTTACGTTAGCATACTTTCGCTGCTCTGGTATGATAATTAACCAAGTTTGTGGAGAAAATTTTAGTTAAATGGTTACTGGGTTAGTGTAAGAATTAACGTTAATATGTTTAGAGTTATGCTTGAAAAAAGTAAGATTTAGGTTACGTTTTGCATACCATGGTAGTTACTTTATGGGTGTTAAGTGTGGAACTTTTGTTAATGTTAACAGTTTATCCGCTTAAGAGGTGTTATTGTTTGTCTTTGGGCATTATTTTCTTAGTTCAGTTTGATGCTATGTTAGCTTTTTTAATGTGGAAACTTTATTATGTTAGCATACTTTCGCTGGTCTGCATGATAATTAACCAATGTTGTGATAAATTTTGCTAAATGTTACTATGTTAGTGTAAGATTAACGTTAATATGTTAGACGAAAACGAATCAAACAAGAATCATAGGTATTGCGTAATGTTTCGAAAACGAACCAAACAAGAATCATAGGTATTGCGTAATATTTCGAAAAGTGGGCGGAGTTTGAACAATTTCTCGACTTGTATTTGATAACTCTAGTGAAACAGGAACCACATCAGCTTCGTACATGTTCGTTCTGTATGCATTGTTAGTTACTTTGCTGTTGTTAAGTTATGAAACTTTGTTAATGTTAGTCATTTATTCGATCATAAGGTATGTGAGGTTTTGTCATTGTGATTATATTCCTAGTCGCGGATATGATTTGTTAGCTTTATTGAAGTGTGAAAAAACTTTGGTACGTCAGGCATATATTTGTTGGCGAGTATGTTGTGATAAATTTTTGTTTAAATGTACTATGTTATGTAATAAAATAGTGATATGTTAGAGATTCTGTTTAGAAAAAAAGTGTGATATGGTACCGGGCTGTACGCAAACGTCACGTTACTTTCTGTTGCCAAGTATGGTATTTTGTTAGGTTTGATGTTATCATTATATTCTTGCATCAGGTTATGTTATAGTTAGCTTTTATTGATGTGAAAACTTTGTTATTTACTGTTTTACTGTTTTAGTTTATTGTAAAATGTAAATTTTTTTACGTTATTAAAAACATAAAAAGAATAAAATTTTTAATAAAAAAAAAAGTTTTAAAGAAATAAAGTTAAAAATTAAAAGTTTTTTTTAAAAAAAAAACAAAACTAAAAAGTTTTAAAGAAATAAATTTACAAATAGCTAAAAGTTTTTTTAAAAACAAAATAGTTTTAAAAAATAAAGTTAAAATAAATAAAAGTTTTTAAAACAAAAAGAAAAAAAGATGTGAAAGGCAACGTTCTATATGTTTTGCTAGTTACTTTCACTGTTTTAAGTATTGAACTTTGTTAATGTTAGCTGTTTATTCATGTTTAAGGCTGTGTTAGGTTTATCGGGTGTGGATTATATCTGTGGTTCAGACTATATATGTAGCTTTGTTAAACCAAAACTTGTTACGTTGGCAATATCGTTTGATCAGGTATGATAAATGAGGTACGGTGATGCAAAATATTACAGTGTTAATACGAAAATAGTAATGATATGTTAGAGATATGTTTTGAAAACGTGGGAATAGGTTACGTTTTTGTATGCAACGGTAGTTACTTTTACTGTTGTTAAGTATGGACTTTGTGCTAATGTTAGTGATTTATTCAGGCATAGGGTATGTTCGATTTGATGTTACATTATATTGTTACATCAGGTTATGATATGTTAGCTTTTTGATGTGAAATCTTTGCGGCGTTAGCGTATTGCGTTGGGTCAGTATGATATATTACCACAAGATTGTGAAATAATTTTGTTAAAATGTGACTATGTTCCGTTGCAAAATAATAATGATATGTTAGAGTATGTTTGGAAAAGTGTGAATAAGTTACGTATTGTATGCAAATGTTAGTTATGTCACAGTTGTTAAGTATTGAACTTTGTAATGTTTGACTGCTTATTCGTGTATAAGATGTGTTAGGGATTGTGATGTACATTATTCGTAGTTCATTGATTCCTATGTTTTGTTTATTAATATGAAAACTTTGTTACCGTTAGATATATTCATGATCGTAAGAAAAATTCCCAAAGGTGTGCGATAATTTTTGTTAACTCTTGCTATTTTAATAAAAAAAAATCAGGATTGTTAGGAAAAAGTGTAATTGCCTAAATCTCGCTCGATGTTGTTACTTTACGGTTATAAGTATGAAAAAGCTTGTTAAGTTAACTGTTTATTTCATGTTTAAGATGTGTTAGGTTTGTGAATGTACGTTATATTCGTAGTTCAGTTGATGCTATGTTTGCTTAATGATGTGAAACTTGTTACGTTAGCATATATTCAATGATCAGTATGATATTTAGACAAGGTTATGATAAAATTTTGTTAAATATTACTATGTTAATGTAAAAATATCAGTGATATGTTAGAAAAAGTGTAAGTAGGTTCCGTTCTGCACTCAATGTTAGTTACTTTATTGTTGTTAAGTATGGATCTTTGTTACGTTAGCATATATTCATTGATCAGTATGATAATTAGACAAGGTTATGATAAAATTTTGTTAAATATTACTATGCTAATGTATAAATATCCAGGATTTGGGTAGGGATGGGGGAGGGGTGTGTGGTTTGATTTACTGATTTACAGGTTTAGGGTATGTAAAAACCCAAATTTCTTAAGTTATAAATATGAAAAGCGTAAAAATTTAGTAAAAACAAACTGTTTAAAGCATATAAAACAAAAATAAATAAAAGTTTTGTGTTATGTTATACAGAATATGACATGAATCACTAGATCATAGATGGGGAGGGGTGTGAGGGAGGGGAGGCTGAGGAGGCCGGGTCAATAGATCATAGATGGGGAGGGTCGGGAGGCTTGGGCGGCTGGGAAGAGACCGGGAAGGCTCAAGAGGCTCCAGAGGCTCCAGAGGCTTTTGAGGGTGTTTGATTTATATAAAAAACGTAAATTTTTTTGTTATAAACTTAAAAGATAAAAAAAAAAATGTTTAATTTTTTAATTTTTTTTAATTTTTTTAAAAAAATTTTAAAAATTTTTAAATTTTTAATTTGTTTTTAAAAATTTTTTTAATTTTTTTAAAATTTTTTTTTAATTTTAAAAAAAAAAAAAACTTTTTTTAATTTTTAAAAAAAAATGTTTTTAATTTTTTTTTTTTTTTTTTATTTTTTTATTTTTTTTTCTTTTCTGTATCGATGATACATCATAAGAAAGATGTATACCAAGTTTCGTTGTTCTACGCCAATATTTCAGTTTTGTGGGGCTGGTGACCCCCCTTTGGGATGTGAACGGATATTTAACCTATATATGATATGAGTACTAGATATGAAAGGTATATCCCGAGTTTCAACGTTCTAGGTCAATATTTCAAGTTTTGGGGTCCCAGAACCCCTTTTAGGACTGTGATACGGCATTTAACCCATATATGATTGAGTACCTTATATGGTATGTGTATACCGAGTTTCGTTGTTCTACGCCAATATTTCAGTTTTGTGGGGCTGGTGACCCCCCTTTGGGATGTGTACGGCTATTTAACCCATATATGATATGGGTACCTTATATGAATGGTATATACAGAGTTTCATCGTTCTAGATCAATATTTCAGGTTTGGGGTCCCAGAGACCCCCATTTAGGTTGTGTACGGTTATTTAACCCATATATGATGTGAGTACCTTATATGGTAGGTGTATACCGAGTTTCATCGTTCTAGGTCAATATTTCAGATTTGTGGGGCCGGTCCCCGAATTAATTTGGCCAAATCGGTCATTTTACCCCGAATACATCTAAGATACAACCTAAAAAGGCTGTTATATCAAGTTCGGTTCTAATTCAATATTTCAGATTTTGGGGTGAGTACCCCGTCTGGGGCACCCACAGGTATTTTTACACCCGGGTCATCTAAGATACATCCTTAGAAGGTTGTATACCGAGTTCATATTCTATGTCAATATTTCAGGTTTTGATTGGGGCTGGTCCCCGAATTTGGTCAAATCGGTCATTTTACCCCGGATACATCTAAGATACAACCTCGAAAGGCTGTATATCAAGTTTCGTTGTTCTATGTCAATATTTCAGATTTTGGGGTGAGTACCCCGTCTGGTTCACCCACAGTTATTTTACACCCGGGGTCATCTAAGATACATCCTCAGAAGGTTGTATACCGAGTTTCATTATTCTATGTCAATATTTCAGATTTGATGGGGCTGGTCCCCGAATTTGGTCAAATCGGTCATTTTACCCCGGATACATCTAAGATACAACCTAAAAAGGCTGAATATCAAGTTTCAGCTTTCTACATCAATATTTAATGTTTGGGGTGGGATCCCTTCTAGGGGATCCTAGACACCCTATACG
>JABUQX010085430.1:20000-25864 GCA_015478945.1 Trachelipus rathkii
GTATCTGAAATCCGCAATACTGAATCCGTTTTGAGAAAATACATATGCAGTATTCCAGCGTTTTGCGAGACGCGATGGTCAGAAAAATACCGTAGTATTTCAATATTCATGACACATTTTGTGGATATAGTGCAGGGTCTGGAAAACTTGGCAAAAGTAGGTAATGTTGCTACAAGGAAAAATGCATTTCAGCTGTATTGTGCTGCCACAAAACCTGTTTTTTCTTATTTCAACCTGCATTATAGCCAAATATTCGGCTTTGTTGGAACCAGTCGTTAATAATCTACAGTCGAAGAGTTTATACCTTCTTCAATGCTCGAACCATGTGAAGAAAATTCTTTCACTTGTGAAAGATCACCGCTCAAACAGCAACGATACGATAAAAGAAATTTATACAAGGATAAAGCAGATAGCTGAAAATCTTATGATTGATCTTCAGCCACCAAGAGTGGTGGATCGTCAGAAACATCGTTCGAATCCTCCTGCTACCACCGATGAAGAATATTGGATGAGGACTATTCTAATACCATACCTGGATTCTTTCACAGTTTCCTTGGAGAGCAGATTCTCGGAAGAGAATTCACCAGCTTTTTCTCTTTTATTACTTCATCCGTCGCTGATGCTTGCCCTTGCGTATAAGGAATTTGAAGAGAAAATCAAAGTATTTGAAGACTTTTATGAACTGAGAGGACTTCAATGTGAGGCTGAACTCTGGTATGTGAATTGGAGGGAGAAGAAGCTCGACCGTGAGGAACTAAAAAAATTATAAATAGTTGAAGTGATCAAGGAAGCAACGGCATTTTCCCAATAATTAAAAATGCCTTACTTATATCAATAGGTCAACCATGTTCGACAAGCACAATTGAAAGAACATTCAGTACTTTGAGAAGAGTTAAAACATGGACAAGGTCGACGATGACCGAATCCAGGTTGAATGGACTTTGTCTCTTGAGTGTTCACAGAAAATTAGTTTTGGAGAAGAAAGCTGAAATTGAATTGGCAGTTGTCGAAATATTTTCTGCAAATCCACGACGTCTAATGTTGTCGTAGTGTCAATTTTCTTTATAATTTCGTAACTTTTGTTTTGAAATATAATCATAATTTCAATATTAACATATTTTAAGAGGGAAATGTAATTTGTAAATATTATATCAATATATGCCGTCAACCCTTGGCTGAGAGTGTTTGGAAAAAATGACTTTTATTTTCAATCTATTTTGGCCCCCCCAACGAAAATTCTGCGTACGCCCTTATATATATATATATATATTTTATTTTATAATTATTTTTTTACATTTAGTAATTATATATATATATATATATATATATACAATATATATAATATTATATATATATATATATATATATAATATACTATATATGGCTATATATATTTATAGATATAATATATATATATAAATATATATAATATATATATATATATATATATATATATATATATATATATATATATATATATATATATATATATATATATATATATATATATATATATATATATATATATATTCCTCTTCTAGTTATTCTAACTATACAAGGATTTGATCCGCTCGTGTATGGACTGCTGCTCTCATATCTGGTAAGGGCTCTGGCTTCACCCGGATTTTAGACAGGGTCAAGTCAAAGGCCAAAAGATTTATTAACTGTTCTGTACTTTCCAATTCACTTGATCTTCTATTTTTGCGAAGCGATTTTGGAGCTTTGTCTCTGTTCTATAGGTACCTCAGCGGAGAGTGCTCGAGGGAACTGACCACTCGCTTACTATCACCTTTACGACTCCCTCGTGGAACAGTTGTTGCTGTGCCTGCTAACGAGTTTTGTCTAGGCATTAACAACTTCAGTGTTGTTCGCTGTGGTGCTTCCTTCTTTCCAACCTCCTCTGTTTTGTGGAATTCTCTTCCATCTTCTGTATTTTCACCTGAATTGAATCTTAATCACTTTAAAACCTGCGTCTTTACTCAACTGATTTAATCTGCGTTATGTGGCGAAGACATTTTAATGTTTTAACACCCACTCCTTGAATTGGGCTCTGCCCGTGAAGGTGGTGATAACTATATATATATATATATATATATATATAGTATATAATATATAATTAATATATATATTATATATTATATAGATTATATATATTATTTATATAATATATATATTATATATATATATATATTATACAGTATATAATATATATATCCTTTTATTAAAATCTACAAAAGCCCAATAATGATAGGTTAAGTATTCTGGTCTAAGTGATATACTTGACACATGGTTTACGTAACATCTTAATAAACTCTAAAAAAAAAATAATAATAATAAAAAGAAAATTGTTTAAATAAATTTAATAAAAACAGAAAAAAAGAATTAATATATTTTTCCTTTAGGCCATACATTTTCTGATAATAAATGCAATTAAGGGAAAAAAAATGTTTGATATACAATATAACTAAATATTATTAACTGTCTTTATGTTCTTGGAAGTTATATTTTCATGAGGGGCGTCAGTTTAATATTTAGCTACAAATCAGCTTTTTCTCTTTTCTAGCTACCTTACTGACTCTTTTTTGCTACCTCTTTGGCGACCTTAATGATTGACTGGTTAGAAGTAGTCATGTTGTAGAAAGAAGTTTAAATAGAAACATTTATGATGACTACCACTATAATTATTGCTAATATAATATTTTTTATGTTTATATATATATATATATTATAGTATAATACCCATATACTATAGGATGGATCTACATTATAGGATTCAATCTATCTATTATATATTACTATATATATAGTATACTATATATATATGATGGTAGAATATATGGAGATGCAGAATACACCATATCAAGATAAAAAATAATATATATTATATAGGTATTATATTTATCATTATGTCTATATTATATATGATAGTATAAATATATAATATTATATAATATATTATATATTTATATATATTAACTATTAATATATATATAATTTATATATATATATATATATATATATATATATATATATATATATATATATATATATAGTATATATATATATATATATATATATAATATTATATATATAACTATCATATATTATATATATATATATATTATTATTATATATATATATATATATATTATACTATATAAGTAATATATATATATATAGGCTATACTATATGGTTGTGGAGACGAAGCCAGAGAACGAAATATTTTTTGTGGTCGAGCCGGATGCTGAGACTCTTTGGGGGATGTGCAGGAGGAGACACAAAAGGGTCGACTTCCGACTCCGGTAATTGTAAAATATCCTTACAAAGAAAATTCAAGCAGAGAACTTGACAACTGCAAAATTTTGTAGAGAATTGAAGCATCTTATTAATGGTTTCGAAAATAAAGGAGAGAATTTAGCAAATGAACCAAAAAAAATCCATGGGATAAATAAGGACAAAGAAATGTTAACTGCAAACAAAACATACTTTTTGTTTGGCCAATCTCTGATGATGCCCAGTCAGAATACTTGGGTCTGATTTAGATAAAAGGTTTAGCGAATGCTGCTTGTGTGAACTGGGATTAATTAAAATTTGATGAGTCGGCAATTTAAATATTGGAAATCTATACCAAGAACCTTTGCGGCATAGAGATTGTAGCTTCGTTTATATACTTAGAGACGCTTCTGATCATGAAAAGAAACAATACCAACATTTTTAATTCTATAAAAATCTGTGACAGTAACTCATCCCTGCAAAAGCATAGAGAAGAGAAGGAACAGAAAAGGATTCGATGTTCCAAATATAGGGAAACTGAATTTATCGTCTCCCGTGATAGACACTTCACAAGTACACATTATTAGAATCTTTTTTAAATTTAAAGGATATGTTATGATAATATTGGGTTTTAAATATCCAATGGCTCTTGGATGATTTTTATAAAGAGAAAGTAATCCAATTTTATTGCCTTAAAGAAAAAATTATTCATAAATGTCATTTTATGGAAACATCTCCTAAACTACACATGCACTGTAAATCAAACCTAAAGTATATTCAGAACAAACTATTTTGTCTTTAACTTTTTAATAAAGTTTTACTTACAAGCCTGAATAAGGAGAGGCAGTATGTCCTTGTCGAAGTCTAGTTCGTCGGTTTTGTGTCATTTTTTATCTCGCTTTAAGATTCCGGTGGGGACTTTATGACAAATACACTGATAGTTCAAACGTTAATTGTGTTTTCTCGTGTTATATTGTCAATGGTCGCTGTCTATAGTATTATCTATATATATATATATGATATATTATATAATACTATATATATATATATATATATAATATAGTGGATAATATATATTATATAGTATATACTATATATATATTATAGTATATATATATTATATATAGTATATTATATTATACTATAGTAGTAGTAGTAGTATTTAACCTAGGTATTAAAATTAAGTTTACAGATGATCGGATAATACCGTTATAGTTATTTATATAGTTATATATATTATAAGATAGATATAGATAATATATATTATATATATATTATATATGTATTATATCATATACTATATATATATATATATATAATATATATATATATATATATATATATAACTAGATAATAAATATATATATTATATCATATCTACCAAATCATACGTAGGTTTATTATATATAATATATGATATACGGTATATATATAGTTATATATATAGTATATATATTTATTATATATATATATTATATTTTTATTATCAATTTAATCTATCTACTAATATAGTATATATCATGGATACCTTAGTATTATTTGGTTATCTTTTTTATTCATTATATGTGATATTTGATATATTTTACTATTATATATATCTTACTTATATCATATATATATATATTTGTTTTGTACTAGTATATAGATTTTAATATTTTTTGTATTTTTTTTTTTATTTTTTATTTTTCGTATTGTAGTTTCTATAACATCATTTATTTTTATTTTTTTTTTTATTTTTTTTTTTTTTTTTTTTTTTTTTTTTTTTTTTTTTTATTTTTTTGTTTTTCTTTTTAGTTATATGAAAAAAGAAATATGTTTAGTATTTTATTTTATTAATATATTGGTATCACTGTTAATTATTTTATTTGTGTATTATATTATGTATTCTATAGTATATAGGCTTTATATATGGTACCCATCATGTAGGTTGAATAAAGAGTTTCAGACTGTAGAAAGCTTGTATATTATATTAGACCATAATCTATACGTGGTCACGATCATAAATTTTTTTTGATCTTCAAGGCATTGTCCTTGTTTTACTAACATCTTCTTAGACACAGGTGTGGCGTCAATGTCATTTATGCTGTTGGTCTAAAAAGAAGACCCAAGAAGTCCACGATGAGGGAGGTGCTAGAACAGAGATATGGCTATGAATGCTGATTTGTAGTTAACTATCAACTACTTTCCATCCGGGTCTGTGTGAAAAAATACACCTAAAAGTAGGTTTAAAAAAGCAATTTAAAGTTAAATTTTAATTATATTGCGTATCAAACATTATGTTTGGCATTTATTTTTAGAAGATTTAAGTGATTAAACGGAAAAATACGATTTTAATCTCTTCTTTTTTTCTGCGTTTTTTATTAACTTTATATAAACAAATTTGCCTTATTATTTTTTTTTTTTAGCAGTTTTAGTTAGATGTTAGTAAACCACATGTTGCCAGGAATAGGTGATTAAATCTGCTAAACTATCCAATTTATTTTTCTTTTTGTATCAACTTTAATATTTAAAAAAAATTATATATATATATAGTCTAATATATTATAGCGTAAACTCAAGATATCTACTACTATATTATAGCTAGTATATA
>JABUQX010085431.1:0-45645 GCA_015478945.1 Trachelipus rathkii
AAACCATGAGTAACACCACTATTTTTAGATTTTAAAGGATGAACGTTGGCATTCACCAAATACTGAAGAAAAGAGGACCAAAGAAAAGAAAGACTAGAAGAAGATGGCTAAAGATGAAACCCACGGAAGCGCCGCTTTGCGAAGCAGAGAAAAGATTATAAGATTGAGATGTTGTTTTTCTTCAAAAAAATTCTTTTTCTTGCTAGGATAGATTCTATAACTATAGAAGAAAGAACCGAAGTTAGAGAGATTTGGTGTAGTGGGAGTGGTTGAGATTGTTCCCTTTTCGTTTACAGGAGACCTTACAGTAAGAAAAAAGGGCAAATAGAAAACAGAGACGGAATATAACAAGGCAGAGTGCAAGCTTGAAAGCATAAATTTGGAAACCACAGAGAACACCATCAGATTCGTAAGCCATTTTAATTAAGGTCTGAAAAAGCAGAGAAATAACACCTTTGAAGAATTACAACATTAGCATAATATGTTGAAGGATGTGGAGAAGAAAGAATAGCACTGGAATCGTCTAAAGTGGAATTAGAAGCAAAGGTTTGAGCAAGAGTTCAGCTTAGTGTAAGGTTAAAGACAGTATGCCACGGAAAATAGCTAAATAGGGCAAGGGAATACGCAAAAGTTAAGAGTTAGATTTTTTGAAAAAATGTTAGAAATGACTTGAGGAAGAGGAGCAGTAAGATTACTGCATTTCTAATGAGGAAAAGAATTTTTTAGTTGTCATGGAGAATGATTTGCATGATTTTGGGATAATATTAATTGGAAAGGGTTTCTGAAATTGAAGATGACAGTATTTCCTAAAGGCAGCGTCCCTGCCGCTAATAGAACGAGAACAAGCAGGTTCAAACCAAGGTTATCTAGGTTTAGTTGAAGGTAAAGATCATGGGGTGCACGCCTCCATGCTAGAAAGAACTAGCTCGCGCTTTGCACACCCCGAGGAACCTTTTCCCCGGAAGCTGTAGTCATTTCATGGGAAATCAAAGAAGTACGACTGTAAGTCTTACCTGTTAGCAGCACTGAAGTGCCAAAGACGTTTTTCGCCGTAGGCGGGGGTCTTTCCTGCGGAAGACCTGAAGAGATAGAACAGAAAACAGATATGAGACTCATCGGAGGAACCTAGAGGAGGAAAGAATTTAACAGAATAAGGATAAGAATTAGAGATTGGGAAAAGGTCTAATGTTGAGTTCATCTCAAAGACGATCAGAGATACGAGTATGGAGTTGCCCTTACTGCAACTGCTCTAGGTAATCATGGATAGAAAAGTAGAGCAAGTTCATCAACTTTATCTTTGAGAATTTTAAAGGAAGCAATCTGACCGTGTGATGAACGCTGAAATCACCAGGAATAATGATTTCTAAGAAATGTGAAGAAGAGAGAGAAAGTGTTCTAATTTATTATGACAGATTAGCTTGAGCCATTAGGTAGAATATTCGGAAAACTCCAAATCAAAGACACGGAACAAACATCATTGGCACACATTGGCCACAACTTGCCTTTGGCTTGAAATTGAGAAAGAGAATAAATAGGATGTCACCAGAGTAGAAGCTTGAATTCAAGAAACGCTCAAAACCTAGGTTTCGGTAGCCAATAATTGATGAGCGTTTAGAGATGAAGTTATGCTAACAAAATCAAAATTAGATTTAAAAACCGAGAAGGTTGCAGAAATTTTATGATGAAAGGAGACCGTACATCAAACAGGCCGGCATTTCTTGACGGCACCAACTCCATCACCCGGAGGCGTCAATTGACCTTTAATGCGATGAGAAGGGAGGAAAAGGGTTATTTTGAAGCCACCTTTAGCTTCTCCGAGACTAATTTGCGTGGTGCCATTTTATACCATTTTTTATTTCTTTTTAAGAGCTAAGTGTGGTCTGTAATTGGTATTTATGGTAGTGTGAGAAGGCAGAGCTTATACTCAGTGTAAGAAGAACTGTGGATCATGAGCACAAAAGGGAAGATTATTGGGTACTGGGCTCAGGGATGTACTCTGAACACTCCATATTATCCCCATATGGTGGGTAAACTTCTCGCTTCTGGAAACATTACTGTCCGCTTCATATATATATATATATATATATTATATTATATATATATATATATATATATATATATAATATAATATATATATATATATATATATAATATATACTATATATAGTGCGGTGCGGTTCGGTGCATGGTGCGCAAATTTTGGTGCGGTGCGGTGCGCTGTGGTTCGCTCTCGGTGCGGTGCGGTGCGGTGTGCGACAGAAAGAGATGGGCGGTGCGGTGCAAGAGGATGACGGGTGGTGCGTGCCCGCTGCTGTGCACGACTTCCGGTGCGGTCTGCCGGTGCGGAGCGTAAAAATCCGGAAGCTCGGCCACACTATTTCCAAAACCCATTTCCTTTTACATACCCTGCCAAATCTCTCTACTAATCCTCTTAAATCTTTTCAGATTCACCGCACAAACCATATTTTATAATATATATATATATATATATATATATATATATATATATATATATGATATAATATATATATATATATATATATATATATATATTTATAGAGCTATATTTATATATATATATATAATATATATATATATATATATATATATATATATATATATATATATATATATATATATAATATATATATTATATATAATAATATTCTTATATGATAAGATTCATTTAATCATTTGTCTCCTTTCAGTAAATATATATACAAGTGTACCTATGGAAAAGAATTATTAGTATATATAAAAATATTTTTTATAATTTATATAAAAAAGTAAAATAAGATTAACATATAATAAAGAAATAATATTTAAACAATATTAAGAATATACAACAACAAAGGAATTAAAGAAATATTATGATTGGAAAATACAAGAATTGATGAAAATGTAATATAACCAAAATAGACAACACTCAAAAATCAACCTGAGACAACAGAAAGGGGAACATCTTTAACTCTACTAAAAAAGGTAAATAAAAATTACTTCACTTTAATAATTTGATTAAACAAATAAATTAGATATTAAGAACAAACAAAATGAAAAAAAGATGAGAAAAAAAAAAGGAAATTTATCAATAACAATGGATAAGTTAACTAACATGATAAAGGACTAATGGATATTAAAAAAGAAGAAAAAAGAGAAACAATGAAAAGAAAAAAAATGACTTTAATAATACCTAAATTTGAGTTGGAAGAAAGGAAGAAGCTTTGAAGGAATACTTTTAAGTTAAAAGTATGAGAGAAGTATCTCAAGAAAAAGAAAAAAATAAATGCACAAATAATAGGAGGTTTAGCAGGAAAACCACTAGAAGTAATTATGTCTTTAAAAGAAAAAGAAATATCGACTGAAGGCAATAGTAATTATTGAAGAAATACAATAAAAAGAAAATATAGTAGAAAGAAAATGTTATAAGATATCCTAGGTCTATATCTAGATTATCAATCTGCAACAAAGAGCAAAGGGAGAATCTTTCAGAGAATATGTAGCAAGGTATGATAAAGCAAAAAGAGATTGGGAAAAACTTGATAATATTAAAATAAGTGAAAGGTGGTTTGTAAAGCTATTATGAATATCCAATATGGAAAAGACATGGAAAAAAATCAATTATAAATAAGATTGAAGGAATTAAAACAAATATTTTCCTAACAACTAAAGAATCAATTGTAAATATGATGGAATCAGTATGTGAAATCATAGAAAAAGAAGGCAATAAAAATGAAAATTGGTATAATAAGAATAAATTTGCTACAATATGTAAAACAATATAACACTAACTGTTTAGTATTATTGGAGAGAATGAACATTTAATTTCAATGGATGTAATTTTGTACATACATTACTATCATAAAACAGAAGATTGTTATTGGAATGAAAATGATAATAATGTGTGTTGAACTTGAAATTGTTGATCTCCATATAAAAAATTGTAAAGAAATGAAATAAAGAAGAGAAAAATAATAAAAGCTATATTTTTCATAGAAAGAAAATAATGAAAACCTTATATTTGGAAAAAATTAACTCCATTATTAATACAGAGAAAAGAAAACGGAAGAAATGATTTAGAAGGAGAAGAAGAAAGATAATAAAATAGGAATAAATTTCAATTAATGATGAAGAATATACCCACTCTACTGAAATTAATAATATCAAGAATATGTAATGGCTATTATATATACAGGAAGCTTACAGACAGTAATAGGAGAATTAGGATTAACAAAATTGATTATGGATTTAACTGTATGAGGAATTTACAATATATAAATGACAAACAAAAATTTGAAAATAATGTTTGTATTTTGAAAAACAGAATATAAAATATTAAAAGAATATATTGCCTTGTAAAAAATCAATAGAAAGAGTTTTGATTTAAAAATCAATGTAATAGAGGGGTGATATACCTTTATTACTAGGTAAATCAGCCCATGAAAGAATGAAATTAAAATTATATTGAGATGCAAACTGTGATATTGCTGATTTGAATTTACAGAAAGTACAGCCCTTTGATAATGAAGGAGGACATTTCTGCATCGTTTTTGTTAGCAGCAGCGGAAGTTACCATGTAGCTTAGTCAATTTAAATAAAATGGATAAAAGAAAAAGATTTTAAACATAAAATTCGCCATATCTACATAGACAATTTGCTCATAATGTATCCAATTAGAAAAATTATTTAAAAACAATAAAAAATGCCAGATGAAAACCAAATACTGTACTTATTAATATTCTGTGAATAATGTAAGAAAAGAATTCGAGCAAATTGTGAGAGAATGTGAAATATGTAAAAAATATAAGAAAACTCCACCAAGACCTGTAGTAGGTTTACCATTAGCAAATAAATTTAATGAAATAATTCAATTAGATGTGGGAGAATTTGAGAATGATAAATTTTTAGTAATAATTGACTTTTCATCTTGATACTTGTCAAGATGATAAATGCTTCTACTAAAACTCTTAAATCGTTAACAAAATATATAAAAGCCGTATGGCTATCTTCTTCGGGTTAAAGATTATTGCCACTATATAAAGACAAATTCATTGGATATGGAAACTTTTTACTACCGTAAATAGGAGTAAATACAATGTATAAAGAACATGCACCAAATTATTGAAGAGAGGTAGAGGGTTACTTAAGAATCATATATAAGTTTAAATAACAAGAAGGAATGATAGAAAGAATAGATATTGCATGGGCAATTTTTGCTAAAAAATGGGAACTAACAAAGTTATTTGGGATATGCAACCAATCAACTTGGTTTTGGAAAGAAACATAGAATTACCAAACATAGTAGATTCTGAATAGCAGCATTAATAAGTGAAAAGAGAGATACTGTGACGATGATTAAGAATATTAGAAACAATACGAAACATTGCCAGAAAAATACATATAGGAAAATGAAAGCTCAGAGAAAATAAAAGCGTGCATTTGAAAGTCAAATAAAAGAACACATGTCAAAAAATATAAAATATAGGTGAAGAAGATAATACAAAAGGAAATATCAAATAAAGAATGGAGAGGACCAGCTAACAATAATGTGTGTAGACGGAAAAAACCATCATAGTAAAGACATGGAGGTACTTTAAGATCTGTATCAAAAGTTCATTCAACCAGAATTCAAAAATGTAGATTAAATGATAATAACAAAGAACATGAAGATAAAGAAGATGAAAAGGATGAATATGAGGAAGAAAGAAATGAAAACATAATAGATGATTTAAATGAGAATGGTAGTGATACAGAAGAAATATGGTCAAATATTATGGATGATTGAAACTGATAATGAAAATTGAAAATAAAACTGAAGATGAGAAGAAGAAAAATACATCAATGGATGAATTTGAAGAAATTGATCCAAAAATGTGAAAACTGGAAAATACTATGAAATGAAATTAAAGAATATTGAAGATAATTAAATTGTTATGTTATTAGTAGAGCTGGCAAAGCAACTAGAAAAAATATAATAAATGTTATAACATACGCAATTTGAATACAAATAGGATATATGTAAAGATTTTAAAAGAATTTTGAAAAAAATATATGAATTAGATGTAATTGAAAATGAAGAAAAAATAGCGAAGAAGAATCGTTGGATGTAAGCAAGGAAAAAATAGATAATAGATAGGAGATGAAGATGAGGAGGTAAATCAGAGTTATTATAATCATTCTAATGAGAAAATTAAACAAGCCAAAAAGAACAGAAATAAAAAATTGAAGAAAGAATTCAATTGAAGAAATAACTGATAAAGGTGAAAGAGCAATTAATGTAAGATTCGTAATTAGTGAAAAATATGTGAATGAAAACGAAGAAAAAAATTTTTTTAAAGCATAGATTGGTAGCTAAAGGATATGAAGAAAACAGTGGAAGAAAAAAACAGATGCAACCAACTGTTTCATCTGAAGCAATGAAAATGATACTAACATATAGCTCAGGAAAGGAAATGGAAAATAAATGCTATGGATATCTCAGCAGAATACTTGCAAGGAGATATAATAACAAGAAAAGTATATCTAAAACCACCACCAGAATTTGATAATGGTAAACTATGGAAATTGAATAAAACAGTATATGGATTGCAAGATGCTGCTATGATGTGGTATTTATCATTGAAAAGACAATTACTTAAGTTAGGTCTAAGACAAAGTAAAATGAACCTACAACTTATTTATAAGTAAGATCCAAGGAATATGAAGGATTATTTATGTTTACAATGTAGGATGATTATTTTAATGGGTAGGAACGTAAAAATTTGACAACAATAAATTAAACAAATTAAAAACATTTTACTCAGTCAGACATTTTGAAGATCATTTAAATATTTAGGAGTTCAATTATGTCAGAAAGAAAACATGATAATGATGGAGAAATAATTACTGGGAGAAGATTAAAATTAATGAAATAAAACAAAAGTAAATAGAAAACTTAAAAAGAGAAGTAAAGAATACCAACAATTAATAGAAAACTAAATTGGATGGCAAGAAATACAAGACCAGATTTATCTAATATAATGAAAAATGAGTAAAAGGAGAAAAAGAACTGAGTATGAAAGATTATAAAGAATTACATAGATTGATAAAAAAATACAGAAATGAATTAAAATATCATATAATAAATAATGATAAATGAGAAATTCATAACATATTTGGATTCATCATTGCTTAATAGAGAAGAGACTAAAAGCACAAACTGGGATCACCAAATACTGTTAATGTAATTAAAGGCTAAATGATGCCCCAAATAAGTGAAAATCGAATAAATCAACGAAGTTAACTTTCAGTTATACAAGCAGAGGCAAATAGTTTGCTTGGAAGGGCTACTTAGAACAATCGTTGTACATTACAAGCAATGTGTGAAGACAATTCTAAAAGGAATATACCTTTAATTTTGAGAACCGATAGTAAGACACTTGGTAGATACACTAATGTCAAAAAGACAATCAAAAATTAAAATATGAGAATATGTTTAGCAATAAGAGAATATTTAGATAATCAAGAAATACAAAAAATAGAATGGGTGAATAGTAATGATCAATTTGCTGATATATATTCACAAAGAATTACATAATAAAAAAAATGAAATGTAATTAAACTAGAGGAGTGAAGAATGGATAGGAGATGGGAGTGCCCATTCAACTTGTTCAAATGTAAGATGACTAAAAACAAATTTGAAGAAGCAGAGAGGGGAAGAATGATAAATAACATTTAATCAATTTTTTTTCTCCCCTTTTCTTTCTCGGATTCTATACAGAAGTCCACTATTGAAGATGCTTCCTTGTATCTATAAAATACTTCTTTCTCATTTATAAAAAGTAAAAATAAGATTAACATATAATAAAGGAAATCAATATTTAAACAATATAAAATATTACAACAACAAAGGAATAAAAATTAAAAAAGGAACAAAAGGAAAATACAAGAATTGATGAAATGTAATATAACCAAAATAGACAACACTCAAAAATCAACCTGAGAAATGAGTAAGGGGAAAATCTTAATTTTATAAAAAGTAAATAAAAATTAATGAAATTTTATTATAAAAGCATTATTTTAAAATTACATAGATTGATAAAAAAATAGAGAATCCAAATTAAATATCATACAAATAAATAATGAGGAAATTGAGAAATTCATAACATATTGATTCATCATTTCTAATAGAGAGGAGATAAAAACACTAGGATGTATAAATTTTTGCGGGAAGATAAAAAGGAAAAAATGATACCCATATGTGAAATCCGAATAAATCAAAGAAAGTTATATTCAGTTATACAAGCAGAGGTAAATAGTTTGCTTGAAGGTATTGACAAAAACCAATGTATTATACAAAAATGTGGGAAGAAATTACGAATAAGAATATACCTATAATTTGAGAACTGATAGTAAGACACTTGTAGATACTCCTAATGTCAGAAAGACAATCAAAAATAAAAGCATTGAGATCAAAATAAAGGTCGCGAGAATATTAAATAATCAAGAAATACAAAAAATAGAATGGGTGAATAGTAATGATTGTTTGCTGATATATTCACCAAAGAATTACATAATAAAAAAATGAAAAATGTAATCTCCAGAGGAGTGAAGAATGAAAATGAAAATGGAACAGCAAATAAGAACTTCTTCAAATGTAAGATGATTAAAAACAAATTTGAAGAAGCTGAGAGGGGGAAGAATGATAAATTCATTTAATCATTTTTTCTCTCCTTTTCAGAAAATAGAAAATAGATATAGATATAAAATAAAGATAAAAATTATTAGTATGTATTAAAATTAGTTTATAATCTTTAATAAGTGAAATTTAAATGACAATAAATAAATAACCAAGAATTAAACATTAAAAAGAAGAAATATAAAAAACATATATTAAACAACAAAAGAATATTAAAAAGAATAAAAAGGAGATATATAAAACTAATTAATCTTATATACTAAGCAAACAAAATGAAAAAAGAGGAAGAAACTGCAAAGGAAATTTTATCCATAACAATGGATAAGCTAACCATAATGATAAAGGAACTAATGGATATAAAAGAAAAAAGAGAAACAAATGAAGAAAGAAAAATGAATTTAGTAATACCTAAATTTAGTGGAAAAAAAGAAGAATCTTTTGAGGAATACTTATTTAAGTTAAAAGTATGGAGAGAAGTGTCTCAAGAAAAGGAAAAAACTAAAATAGCACAAATAATAGGAGGTTTAGCTGGTGAACCACTAGAAGTAATTATGTCTTTAAAGGAAGAAGAAATATGGACAGAAAATGGAGTAGAAATAATTATAAATACATTAAAAGAAAGAAATTATAGTATCGAGAAAAGAACAAGAAAGGTTTCTAGATGAAAAGATTGCAAAATATGCCAACAAAGGAAGTGAGAATCTTCAGAGAAATATTATAGCAGTATGATTAAAGCAAAAAAGAGATTGTGAAAAATTAGATGATATTAAAATAAGTGAAAAGAGTACATCATACCTATTGATTAGATTCTTAATATGAAGTACTGAAAGTGAAATAAACAAACGAAGTAGATTCGTCGAATTAAAAACAAATGTTTTCTAACAACTAAAGACTAAATAGTAAATAGCAAGGAATCAAAAAAGGAAGATATAAAAAAGAGAAAAGGACTAAAAACATAAATAACAAATAAAAAATAAATAATAATGTACAATATATAAATATAATAATCTTAACAGTCAAGAATGTTACTGGAGAGAAGAACATTTAATTTTAATAAATGTGGTATTTTGTAAAACTACTAATCATAAAAAGGATCGATTCTTTTTCCTCTAAATTAGAATATATAATGTGTGGTTGTGAGTTTAAAAAAAGAAGGACACTTAATGAAAAAATTGTAAAGAAAATGAACAAAATAGAAGAAAAAAATAATAGAATCTATATTTTTCATAAAAAGAAAATGATGAAAAACTTATATTAGAAAAAATTACCTCCATTATTAATATAGATAGGGGAAAGTAGCAAGGGATTAGAGGGAGAATTAATGAAAAGAAAAGAAAAATATATAATAGACATCCTTGGAAATAATGAAGAATATAATGACTCTAAAGAAATTAAATAATAAAGAAGATGTAATGGCTATTATAGGAACGGGAAGTATAGAGACAGTATTGGAGAATTGGGATTAACCCAAATTGATTAGTGGATTAACTGATGAGGAATTACAATATATAAAAGACACACAAAAATTAAAATGGTTGTTTGTATTTGGAAAAAACAGAATGATAAAATATTAAAAGAATGTTATTAACTTGTTAAATAAAAAGAAGGATTTTAATTTTAAAAATCAATTAAATATCCTGGTGATATACCTTTATTACTAGGTAAATCAGCCATGAAAAGAATGAAAGTTAAAAAATTAAATTTGAAGATGGAACTGTGATATTGTTGATTTGAAATCTACACGAAAGTTACAGACATTTGATAATGACAGGAAGACTATTCCTGCTACTATGAATAGAAAACAAAGAAAACATGTTGGATTAGTCATTTAAAAAAAATTGGATAAAAGAAAAAAGATTAGAAAGAAAAAAAGAAAAACCTACATAGACAATTTTCTCATTGTGAATAGATAAATTGATTTAAAACAATTAAAAAATGCTAATTGAAAGAACTAATAAAAGAGAGATTTTGGAATAATGTAAGAAAAAGAATTGGGCAATTTGAGAGAATGGTGAAATAGGTAAAAAATATAAGAAACTTCCACGCAGACCTGGTAAGTTTGCCATTAGCAAATAAAATTTTAAATGAAATAAATTCAATCAGATAAACAATATTGATGAAATTTTTAGTAATAATATTATTATTGCAACAAGATATACACAGGCAGTGTGGTTAAAAATAAAACCAGTAAAGAAAAAATAGAAAGGTTAATTGAAAAATGAATTATATATTTTGGAAATCAAGAGGATATGTCTGATGCAGGAAGAGAATTTCAAAACGAAGATATTGGAAAACTTTGTTGAGATATCATTTCCTTTTACTGAGTACAACGCAGAAAAGCCATGGAGTTAATGGTTTATGTGAAAAGGTGTAGGTTTACTTAAGGAATCATTATATACAAGTTTAAACAAGAAGGACATGACAGAAAGAATAGTATGCGCAGGGGCAATTTTGGCTAAGAATGGACTTAACAAATTATTTGGGATAGTGACAAATCCAAACTTGTTTTTGGAAAGGAAACATGGAATACCAAACATAGTAGATTCTGATAACGTAATAAAAGTGAAAATAGAGATACTGATGAAATGATTAAAGAATTATTAGAAACAAGAGAACATTGCTAGAAAAATACATATAGAAAATGAAGCTCAGAGAAAATAAAACGTGCCTGAGAAGTCAAATTAGAGAACACATGTCAAAAATATAATAGTAGGTGAAGAAGTATATAAAAAAGAACATTATAAAGAATGGAGAGACAGCTAAAATAATGTGGTATAGACGGAGAAAACCCATTATAGTAAAACATGGAGGTACTCTAAGAGATGTAGCACAAGTTCATTCAACAAGAATTCAAAAATGTAGATTAAATGATATAACAAGAACTTGAGATATAAGAAGATAATGAATGACATATGAAGAAGAAGAATGAAAATATGTAGATAATTATAAATGAGAATAGTAATGATACGGAAGAAATAATATGGTCAAATATTATGGATGATAGGAAACTGATATGAAAAATGGAAAAGCAACGGAGATAAAGAAGAAGAAGAAATGACATCAATTGATGAATCATGAAAAATTGATCCAAAAAATGTGAAAACGGGTAAATACTATGAAATGAAATTAAGAATAATGAGATATATTAATTGTTATGTTATTGTAGGAGCTGGCAAAGCAACTAGTAAAAATATAATAAATGTTATACATATAAATTATAATTTAAATAGAATATATGATATAGATTTGAAAGAATTTGAAAAAACATATGAATTAGATTGAATTGAAAATGAAGAAAATAGCGAGGAAGAATCGTTGAATGCCTTCGAGGAAGATAATAGATGAAATAGATGGGAGTGAAGATGAGGAGGGTTAAATCAGAGTTATTACTAATCATTCTAATGAAGAGAGTTTAAACAAGCCAAAATTGAGAGAGATAGAAAAGATTTGGAAGAGAACATGGTTTTTTGAGGAAGTAACTGATAAAGGTGAAAGAGCAATTAATGTAAGATGGGGTAATTAGTGAAAAATTATTGCAGAATAACAAGAAAAAATTTAAAGCTAGATTGGTAGCTAAAGGATATGAAGAAACAGTGGAAGAAAAAAAACAGATGCACCAACTGTTTCATCTGAAGCAATGAAAATGATAGTTAACAGTAGCACAGGAAAGAATATGGAAATACAATCCATGGTAACTTTCAGCAGCATGCTTACAGGAGATATTATAAACAAAGAAAAGTATATCTAAAACCACCACCAGAATTTGATAATGGTAAACTATGGAGATTGAATAAAACAGTATATGGATTGCAAGATGCTGCTATGATGTGGTATTTATCATTGAAAAGACAATTACTTAAGTTAGCTAAAAAAAGTAAAATGGAACCAACACTATTTACAGGAAAAGATTCAAATAATTTAGAAGGATTTTTATGTACACATGTAGATTGATATTTTATGGGTAGGAAGTAAAAGTTTAGAGTCGTTTGGATTTGACTCACTTAAATGACCTGATTCACATAAGTGACTTAGTTCTGAATCATTTAAATGATCGAAGGAATCATTTCTGTCAGGGGGTAAACATGATAATGATGAGCAAAATGAGTTACTGGAGAGAAGATTAATTAATGAAATAAAACAAAAAGAAAATAGAAAACTTAATAAAGGAGAAGTAAAAATTTCAAATTTAATTAGGAAAAATAAATTGGATGGCAAGAAATACAAGACCAGAATTATCTTATATAGTTAGTAAAATGAGTAAGGAAATAAAGAACAAATAATTAAAAAAATTATAAAGAATTACATAGTTTGATAAAAAAATACAAAATTTATAAATTTCATACTGAATTAAAATAATGAGAAAATTTAGAAATTCATAACATATGGGGTTCATCATTTGCTAATAGAGAAGGAGATAAAGCCACCCAACTAGGATGTATAATTTTTGCAGATAAAAAAGGAAAAATGATACCCATATGTGGAAATCGAATAAATCAAAGAAAGTTAATCATCAGTTATACAAGCAGAGGTAAATAGTTTGCTTGAAGGTATTGAACAAAATTGTTATACAAAAATGTGGGAAGAAATTACGAATAAGAAATATACGTATAATTACAGAACTGATTGTAGGACACTTGTAGATACTTTAAAAAACAGAAAGAACAACAAAAAATTTAATATGAGGATCATAATATCAGTGATGGAAGAATGTTTAGAATAAAAAGGTATACAAAGAAATAGAAAAACAAAGTTGAACACTCTGCTGATAAATTCACCAAATTGAATTCCATAATAGAAACAAGTTGTAAAGCCGAGATGTAAAGAGGACTAAGCCTGAACATGGAAAGGCAAAGAGTAAAAAATCTGTTCTTCAAATTTGAGATGATTAAAAACAAATTGAAGAAAGCTGGAGGGGGAAGAATGATATTCATTTAATCGATTTTTTCTCTCCATTTCAGAAAAATAAGAAAATAGATATAGATATAAAATAAAGATAAAATTAATTAGCATGTAATTTATGATTTGTGCATCATCTTTGCTACATCAAATTAAAAATGACAATAAAAATAACAATATTTTAAACATTAAAAGAAGAAATATAAAAGACATGATAAACACAAGAAGCATATTAAATAGTTTTAGAATAGTAAGAGAAAACTAATTTATCTTATATTACTAAGCAAACAAAAGAAAAGTGTGAGGAAGAAACTGCAAAGGAAATTTTATCCATAACAATGGATAAGCTAACCATAATGATAAAGGAACTAATGCATATAAAGAAAAAAAAAGAAACAAATGAAGAAAGGAAAAATAATTTAGTAATTTATAATATATGTAGTGGAAAAAAAGAAGAATCTTATTAGGAATACCTTATTAGAGCATATCAACAGATATGGAGAGCAAGTGATCTCAAGAATATAGGAAAAAACTAAAATAGGCCACAAATAATAGAGAGGTTTAGCTGAGTTGAACCACTAGAATAATATGTCTTTAAACTAGAAGAAGAAATAGGACCAGAAACATGAGTAGAAATTAATTATAACATACCCATTAAGAAAAGAGTATAGTAGAAATATAAAGTGATAAACTCAAAGTATTATCTCCCTTTTAATTATATACTACACTACAATATTTCATTCACGAAACTAGTAACATTACCTTACCCAAGTAGAAATAAGTTAGTATTTTAGAGTGTTCACTGATATATTGTCCATATAAAAAACGATAGAATGGAGTAAAATAAAGAAATATATATAAAAAAATAAAAAAAAAAGGTAATCCCTATCAATCCTATCAATAGCTTTTTCAAAGTCCACAACTTCTTCAGCTAGTACACTTAATATGAAGGACATGGAAAGAAAGTTAATTATAATAAGAGTGACAGGAAATGTGAATAACAAATGTTTTGCTACTAAACATACCTAAGAATCCCAATTGATAAATTATCAAAAGCCCAGTTAAATGCGAATCCGTGAAGAGAAAAAAGAACGGACCCTAGATAACAATAAATAAAGTGGAACTTGGCCCTGCATAACTATAAATAATAATAATATTTATTATCTTGCCCTCACCCCAACTACTCTTAACCCCATATTTGATTCATACCATGCAATGAAATGATTAAATATGAGCGTAGGAGTATGAAAAGTTACCAAGTTTACACTAATATAACACAGTGCTGGCACTTAGTGAAACGTACTAATCACTAAAACCCCGTCATATGTGTGCCGAATGGCATCCATAATCATGTTGTCTGAAAAATGTATGGCACATGCTTTCATCTTCTCATATGACTAAGATAATCTTGAGTATAATGAGACAAACAAAGTAGAGGAGATACATACATTATATACAATCCCTACATATTTCTTCCATAAAAAATAGAAATAGATGAAAAATAAATAGTTCGATGAAATTACCTCCCATTATTTAATACCAGAAAAAGAAGAATAGGAGAGAAATGGATGTAGAGGAGAATTATTAAGTGAGACACTAGTAATAATGGCCTAATCATGACACATATCTCAAACCCATCCTCACCGAATTTACGGAGTGCAAGAAGCCTTATATATGAAGTTAAAAATTAAATACCCACCTCCCAAGGGTGCCTGTAAAAAATAGAACAGTAAATCAGATCGGAAAGTGTAGAGAGCGTGAGTAATTGGCAAAATAGAGGTTCATTAAAACCCCAGGAGTTCGATAAGTGCGATTAACCCTGCGCTGAATTGAAGAAAGAAATTGTAGCGAGATAATATAAAAGACAACAACGAAAAAATTTTATAATAGCGGATGGTTGTTTCGTATTTGAAAAACAGAATATAATAATATTAAAAGACCAAATATATATTGCCCCTTGTAAATCCAAAGGAAAGAGTTGATTTAAAAAATCACTTAATAGAGGAGTGTATACCCTTTATTGACCCTAGGTAAAATCCCGGCCTATATGAAAGAATGTAAATTACAGAAAATTAAATCAACTTGAAAAAAGAATGGAGAACGTTGTTGATAGTCTTCTCCTTTGAAAGGTCATAGATTTTTGGTATTAAATTTCAGAGTAAAGTCTGATAAACACAAAAGTTGATAAAAGAAGGCAATGATTACGGCCGCCCGTATGCAGCAAAGAAAGAGAGACAAATATAGGTGAGTAGGATGAAGATCCTAGAAAAAATAACAAACAGAGCAAATGATTGACGAGATAGTGAATGGAAAATGAAGAATAGACAATATCTTAAGTCCAAATTTGACTAAAATTGTTAGAATATAACATCATTATATTGTGAAAGTATCAAACGTCGATCAAAGAATCAATTCAAAAAAAGATTAGCCTACAATGAGCAAAAAATAAAATGAAGATACATAAGCAAAATTTTATTGGTGAATATGATAAAGAAAAATAAGAATTGGCTTGAAAAAGATCGACTATCACTTACAGAAAAAATTAATTAAAAGAAACTCGGCTTCAAATGAGTATTGCTTCACTGTCGGCGTAATAGGCTTTTCTTTCTTTTATAAACTATAGAATTTTCCCAGAAGAAATTTAATGAAATAATTCAAATTAGAGTGTGGCTGACGAAAATTTTGAGGTGAAATCATACAATCTTTTTTATAAAGTAATAATAGACCCAGTGCAACAAGAGTGAGTACACAGGTTTACTTAAAATACTAAACAGAAAAGAAATTAATCTAGGCAATGGGCTTTAATTGAAAGAAATGGATTGTAATATTTATGGGTCAGTTTTAGAATAGCATTATGTCCTGATGCCAGGCAGCGATTGTCAAAAGAAAAAATATGCGAACTTTTAAAGGTAACTGATTGAGAATGACAATTCCAGGTCTCTCATGCTTGACCAAAGATATTCACCTCGCAGAGAGAAAGGCCCTGGAGGTCATGTTTAATGTATGAAAAGGAATGTCTATCGTGTTCTACCCTTAGATATATATAGAACCATTAAATTAATATTATGCTCAATGTTTTGTAGGTAAAAAAAAAAATTGAATTAGACATCAAATATAACATAAACAAAATAATATAATATATAAATTGCAATAAATGAAAGGCTCTATAAATGAAATCAAAAATAATAATTTATTATGTTTATAGATAATATATAAATATATATAATAAATCTATAATATATGTTATATATATATATGTTAATTAATAAAAAATATTATTAAATTATAATTCATTTAATCAATTTATTAACACTTTTTTATATAAAGTAGGCGGGATAGAAAAAAATTCTCGTAATTGAAATTAGAAATTTCAAATAATTTTCAAACAAAGCCCGTACATATAAATATTTATAAGTTGAAATAATATAATTTTAACAAAGAGGTCAAATATGTACGAAATAGTAGACCTTAATAGTGAAGTGTTTAAAGGGAAATTAGAATAAAAGTTTTGAACAAAGAGTAGATTTTTGTAAGTTGAAAAAACAACATGCGTCTTATGAAACAATTGAAAGAAAGAAATTTCGGAATGGCTCTAAAGAAAAACAAAAAGATATTTTTAAGAAATTGTCCTAGAGGACTGTGTGAATCAAAATCCCTTTAAAATCAAGTAGTAATATCTAATGATTGGTATAATCAAGAAGGAGTTAAAAGGAACCATAAATTGGTATTTATAAACGCAAAAGGCGAAGTTTTTATAAATAAAGCAAGTAGCAACTTATCAAATCTAGATTACACAGCTACTTATCTATGTCTTGTGTAGTTTATATACATCGGTTTTTTGTGTAAGCCCTCTGAAATAGATCAAATGTCAATGCTATGAGCCAAATAAGTGAAGGCGTTGTGCTATAATACCAAAGAATGTATTGGGTTTCAAATGAATTAAAAAGGCACGGAACTGAAGAATTTTATGATTAGTATTAAGTCGTAGACGAGAAAAACATAGCAGTGTGAAATTTGAAGGTGAGAGGCGATTTATGTATCTACACCACTTGGACTCTTAAATCCCCTATCACTATTTTCGTGTTTGAGTTATAATGAGAAAAATATAAGCTAAGGCAAAGTCGGTTGTAACTATGTTTTTGATATCTAATTGTTAAAAATGATGTACTAAGATTTGAGAATGAAGAGAAGTAGAAGAAGTGGAGATTCAGGTATATTAAAAAATTTTGCCTAAATTCCATATAGCTATGTTGTGAGTAATCGTTGTATGCGTCGTCTTGTCGGGCGCGAATTTCTCTGAAGAGATGTTTGAGAGGATTGGTAGAGAGATTTCGTAGGGTGTGTAAAAGGAGGGGTTTGAAAGAAACCGTATAGAAACCGAAGTAAGTTATGCTTGATGAGCTGTAGTATACGGTCGATACTTTCGGGGTTTATCCAATAGTTATGATAAGGTTATATGTGCTGGCTAAGCAGCTTGCGACAAATTATGGAGTCGTGTCTGAATTTTAAATATTCGGTGATATATGTGAAGTTGAAAAAGGGATTATGTCGGAGTGAACTGGACGAGTGTAGTAGAAATTAGTGAATGGCACTAGAAATAGAGCTTTGTGTCGCTATGTTATAATTCGTGTGCTGTACAGCGGCGCTTAAGTTTTAGATTGTAGCTTGACTAGGTTCATTTAGCATGAGAGGTTGTTATTACCCAGTTTAAAATGTTAATTGAGTTATTTAAAGGGGGAAACTTAATATGGTATCTGAATAAGAATATAGATCTAAATTACAATGTGTTCAGTACATGGAACAATCTTATAGTGGATAGGAAATATGATAAAAATGAGGATAATGACACGTATTTAAGAGGTTGTTTGTTGTGTGAGAATGGTGTAAATGGAAGAGTGAGTAAATTATAATATAGAAATGTACTAGTTTACAGGTTATTAATTGGTCATGTGGTAAAAGTAATGGTAATGATAGTTGCGTTCGTGAGTTAATAACGATGTTATAGTGGTTGAGATTTTAGTTGGGAATCGAACCGAGTAATGTGGAGACATAAACAAGTGTTCGAAATGTGTTAATTTGAAAAATAATATTCCTTAGTTGGAATGAAGAAATGTGAGTTTGGCAAGAGTCCCGTCAAGAAATTTGATATTATTATAACAGGAGAGAAATATGGCGGGTTTGTGAGCTGAAGTATGGTTTGATTAAGCCCTACCTAGATCCAAGTGAATGAATACACCACATTATGACGTAATGTCATAGTTTCAAGGTTCGATCGCCGGTTACCTCAGTGGAAGTTGTAGGAGTGGATTTTACTGAATTGCGACGAGTTCTCATCTAAATAGGTATAAAAGGGGGTCATGTTAAAAGCCTTGCTTTAATTAATAAAATTATTAATTATTTCTTCTAAACTATTTTTATTGTTTACAAAATTAGTTCATTTATTTCCTCCAGTTCTTGGGGAGATGATGATGATGAATGATGATGATGATGATGATGATGTTATATGATGATGATTATGATGGATGTATATGATGTATAATGTATGATGTATGATTGATGATGATAGATATCTTAGATGATGATGATTGATGATGATGATTGATGATGATTGATGATGATGATTTGATGATTAATGATGTCTCCGATTATATTATATATAATTATATATAAATATTATTAATTAAACTAATTAAATAATATATATATATAGATATATATATATAATATTAATATATATAATTATACTATATTATATATATATAGATATAATATATAATATAATTATAATATATATATATATAATATATATTATATTATATATATTATAAATATATATAATATATAAATATATATTAATATAATATAATATATAATAATAGAATGTAGATAAATTCAACCAGTCATAATGGCGATAATATATATAATAGAAGATTAGAATAATTTTTATTATAAAGTAGGTTATATATATATATTATAGGGCGTCAAAGTTCCTAAAGCAAAACCCTAGCTCACTTATTACATTTATGCTGTATTACTCTTAGAATCCACTAAGCATTAGAATCTTTTCGCCCTATAAATGAGACAAGCACTGAGTAAAGTGCTCATGAGCGGGCCAGTTTACACTAGCCCACCGCTTTTTCGACTTATGAGGAGGAATAGAGTTAATAGGTCTGAACAGAGAGTATTTAGAACCCTCAATGTGAGAGGACATGCAATAGTATAAGCTACTTCGTAATAAGTGGGCAAAAACCCTACCTGAGGATAAAGTGTTCAATTATCGAAATTACTCGAGTGACTGCCCTGATGATACTTTTCGACGAACCCTTTGCCCGTCCTTAAATGGTTTTTACTAGGTAGTCGATCCTATGGTTAAGCCGTTAGTCCGAGGCCAACAAAATAGAGGAAAAAATGCCCTGCGTACCAAACTGTAACAAGTGGGATAGCGTTCTGGTATTGTCTATCTCCGGTCTATAACTAAGAGATAAGAAGGCGAGCCGCTACGCCCCGCGTATTTTAAGTCCCATTTTTAAGGCTTTATCCTAATACCCGAGATTGAGTTACGGCCTAAACGATGCAATCATCGATCACCTGACTAATGTAATGTGTTACGATGCGCTAAGATTATGAGAAGAGAGCGACCTATAAGTGAGAATATATAAAACTGCGTAAGCATATTAGTGTTAGCATATAAAACTAATTAACACTAAATATTTACAAGCTATTTAAAATCTATTATTATAATTAAATATATATCGTTCGAAGATCGCATTTCATCGAAGGTAAAATATATCTAATGCCAAAGTTTTCAAAAAATAGCTAAATCCTGAGTGTCTTGAAAAACGGTCCCTAATTAAAGGGATCGTGTAACCTTTTTGTTAACCTCGCACTCTCACTTCGGATTCTACCCTGAAACAAAGTATCTAAGTGTACCTGGTTACTCTTTACCTTCGCTATTGAACCAAATGCGCCGTATTCTGAGTCCACCATATATCAACAAAATGGGGTATAACTTAGCAAGTATCAATGTAACCTGTAGTCTAACCTTATCTCCTCAAAAGCCTCTTAAGGTATTATGTTCTCATATAGTGAATGAGTAATGATAAACTGTAATAACTCCTGGCTGAAGTTAGGGACCGTTAATATTATATATATTTTATACAATTATATAAGTTAAATAAATAATATTACCGTGATCACCCCCAAGGTGATTCTGTGTCCCCTTTAGCATAATATACCCTATATAAAATAAAAGGCTCAATAATTAACGTTTCCTAACGGAAAATCTACATAAGGTTTAAGCTGAACGAACGATTTTGTTCTGTACAGTAATTGGTTAGAAGGTAATGACGTCAAAATCTCTTTTGAGTCAACGATATAATATTAACGACCTTGCTTCGTTTGAAGGGACCTCTAGGCTTCCTCGGTCCCCTTCCCCCAACCTTGCGCCCTCCCAAAATTAGACCCACATCGAAAGAGGTAGGATAATAACAGAACTAATGTCCCACCGTGGTTAAAATTATTTTACCACACACCCACATCGAAGCACACCCACAATGGCCCTGGCGGAAAATACGTCCGCGAGACTATGACCTGTAACAGGGGGCGTGGCTATTAGCTGTCCGCCATTCCGGACCCTGGGATGTACGGAGAGATCGCGGAAGGCCCTGTTCTGGGGGAGAAAACTAAAGTCCCCGCCGAGCCGCTCCCTGCGCGAGATTCGGGTGAGACGAGGAGTCGGACAAGACCGATTTGCGCCCAGGGAACTGCAGGCCGGAGTTTTCCGGTCTCAAGTTATGCGAAACTCAAGGATTGACCAAGCGATCCCTCCTGTTTCAAAAAATTTTAGGGTCTGGCCGCCAGAGTGGAATGACCCTTCTCCAGCCCGTGCGGGAGGTGCCGCCGTCTAATAATCTCCCTCAAGGTTTAAACTTCATTCTTTTAAATGGTGTCGAAATGAAACCTTTTACAAGAAGAAGAAGACAAACCACTGCTCATGGAGATATTGCCGACCACCAACTGCCCACAAAAGAGGCCTACAAAGGCACTATGCTATTGAGGAATACACACAGCACCCGAAAAAGACCTCAAAACATGAAAAGAAAGAATGACTGAACAGAACCATGTCAGGGAGGTGGAGAGAGAAGAGAGGAATCCAAAAACCAGCAGGAAAGATGACGTAGCAAACCCACCTGAAGTTAGGAGGAAAGGAGTGAGCAGACAAATTCATGAAATCTGAGCAAGTCCCCCGCCTCTCTCAAGAAGAGTACCGCCACACAACAATTGCGTGCGTTATCAGGCGCGGCCCCCAAGAAAGTTGGCCATAAGTAAGAACAATGTTGTGTTGGTGAGTGATGATAAAAGAATACCACTGTGTGCGAATCTGAATCCCTCCAATATATTAGTTAAGAGGCCCCTCGGATCTGCAATATGGATCTTTCGCCAGATTATATGATAGTCGGCTTTCAGTAACCAATTCTAGAGAAAAACCACCAACACAGCACTAAACCATTGACAAAGATAAAATAAATAAACCAATAAAGTAAAAGACAGCTAGAGCCCTTAAAGAGATGAAACATCATTTCTAATCAACTTCGCCTCTAAGGTGAGGTGGTTTAGTACCATAAGTACAAAATTTAATAAACCCGTTATCTTTTTAACAAAGCCACCCCCTATTGATAGAGAGGCCGACCCGTCAAACCGACCTACCTCAAATAAAAGTCCACAGTGAACCCATCTCAAAATCACAGACTCAAGAAATACGCGCCACTAACGTTCTTCTTAATCAGACGGCTCAAACTATCCAACCACACAAATACATTCTTGAACAAGTGATGCGTATCTAAAATTAAAAGGCCTTGAACCAAATCAGAAATGATAATTCTTCCCTGAATAAGGTCAACATTGTTCGAATGATTTTAAAGAATATCTATTGTGCCCCATAAACATAACAGTTAGAAACTCCAAAGTTTAATATGCCACAAAAGCTTATTATAGCAACAGGCATCCTATCCTCACCCAAGGATATATGCTTGGAGCTCTAGAAAAGTTTTCAAACTGCGAACACCGATTAGAGTAAAAGCTACGTGCCAATCAAGAGCGCATCACGTGACTGAAAAACCTTCGAACTTAGGAGAACCCAGACACTATGAGATACACTTGGTGTGAGTAGAGCACACAACACATAAAAGGAAACCACGCTTGTGAGACTCAAATCGGTGGATATATCTGAAATCAGCGCGGAACCCAGAATACAAATCTGAGTAAATGTCATAACATAGACTACCACTCCAAGATAATAATGCGTACAGGGATTCGCGTAAACACACGCGATAATATTAACCAAACTTTGTATAAAGACACTAGAACCTTGGCCACTTAAACACTGACGACTAGGGGGATCCATGTGCAACAAAAAAAGGAATAAACTTAGTTGCAAGGACGACGCTTGTCGATTCTGATTGCACCTCGTACATCTTCCTCTTCGTAACCCGATCACGTATCAAACCAAGCCTAAAGATGCCCCGGAAGAATAAATTTCTATCAGCTCAAGCATCTAAAATTTGTAGGTATATGTTGAATCTAAGACGTAGAAGAGCGGGAAACCCGACGTAAGATAAGCGCGTTTATGTAGGTCTCCACCAACTCCTCTGAGCTCACGTAAACGGCTTAGACCAGACGCTTGAAAAACAGTACCTATACTGCTAAGAGGACAAGATGAGAGCAGAAAAAACCTTGAGCTCTTTATACAGGACAAGGTAACATCACTTTAATGATATCAACACGTCAAAGCAAGTGAGAATACAAACTGCAAGAGTGGAAAAGGAGGCCAAACAAATAGTACGGCCTGTACCCCTGGCAAAATAGGGACGATTATACGAAGTAATCTCAGATAACCCACCAAAAATCCAAATCTGCATAATAATGTGATTAACAACAAACACAAGAACGTGTATGCAAGCTGCCATATCCTCAAACCATCATCTATACTGCGGAATAACCGAAACCACCTAACAAAGCGTCAAAAGCATATAGCAAATGTTATCGATCACCTTTCGCCAAGATCCACAGTATGCCTAGAGTCAGACACCCAAATGAGTCCACTCCCAATACGAGAGCCCCTAAAAGGGACTAAGCAAGAGGGACATTCAACGAAATACCAACAACGTGGAAATATGCCAGGTTTATATCGCTGCCATGCGTAACGTCCCTGTAACAATTCACGCAGACCACCCTACTTCTCCCGCCACACCGTATTGGATCACCCAGATGTGCTAAGGAGTGTGTTAGCGTGTCAAAAATGCCCCTGCCCAATATCCCAAGGTGTTCATCCACCCAATCAAAGGAATAAATTCCTAATCGAACCAAGACAATCCTTAAGTCAAAATAACCGAAGACCCTAACCAGCATGGATAGTCACCCACACCGCCGCCTGCCTAGATGTGCAAAAGTAAAGACAAACAGAGTAAAGTTTTACGCTGCTTGTTATGAAGAGTCAATTGCTCTGTGAAAATCTACTTTTGCCATGAACGGGGAAACATCCAGCAAATATGCTAGCAACCCTTAACACCCACCAGGCAAACAAGAAACAACTACCCAACCTGGCTATGCGACCCCACACACACACAATACTAGCTACAGCCCGAGCACCCAGCCAACGGAGCGACAACTAGCAACTATCTATGCACGAGCAGCACCGACCTACGACCACACCCAATCAGACCATCCGAAAACACCTAAAGGAATAAAACACCATCATCAAGGTAACCAAATACCCTAAGATAATCGAAGGTGAAGTGAATAATAATACATATACTTTATCAAGAAATTATGGTAAAGATACCAAAAGTTATGTATAGACTATGAAAGTTGTTCGGTGAAAATGGGTATTTGGCAAAGTAAGTCCAACTATTCATCCAAAATCCGAAAACACAGATCCAAAAGTAAGTCCATTTTCTATTATAGAAAAACCCTGTACCCTACCCTTATTAAATATACAAATAAATAAACCCAAACTTAAATATATATAGTGAGCCTATTAAAACCAGATCCTCGTAATACATGGTTTATGATTGTGTGATGTATATAATATATTAATTCATCTGATCAGCGAACAAGGAAATAACAACGTTTCCATTCGCGACCCAATTAGAACCAGTCACCAGCTCGTATATATCCTCTAAATATGTACAATATCTCAAACCCTTTATATGAGAGGAGAAATAAAGATAAGTATAACATGTCAAAAGTATCGAGAAGGGGAGGCAACACATAAAATCCTTTATTCCGTGCAAATCCACTAGATATCCGCTAACCTATACGTAAGTCACTACGAAGATTTCCTTACAAAACCAGCGAGGTGAGTGAAGAAGGATAAATCATGCAGGTCCAAGCTACATTGTATGTTGAATGTATGACCAGGAAGCCATAGTTAATCTGTCCGACTAACCCCCAAACCTTACTAATCTCCAAATTTATATACTCGAGAGATTGCGAATATCCAACATATGTATATCGAGGTGTTTATACCTATTCTGAAAATAAGAATTGACACCGTATAACTAGAAAGCGCGTTTCCCCATGAGTGGAAATCGAATAAACGATCGATATCAGACGCACTGCTAAAGATCCATACAAATAACCAGGAAACTCATAAATTGCTAAGAGACGCAATAAAATTGGGAAGCATAACAATGATCTATTCCTAATAAATTTTACCGCTTATTTAAAGTATAACAGCGGACGTTGGAAACTTAGGATATCTCCTATACAGGAAATCAAGGTTCAGGAACATCGTTATGTCGATAAGCAAGATGAGCGAGCCCATTCTGAAAATTCTACGCTCTACATTATGAATAGATTAGCTCTCAGAAAGTGACCTAAATCTAATGGGCCGAGCAATGAGAAAAAAATGATACTCTGTGTGAACAAAATAATTGCGATACTGTTAAATGTGGAAAAGTAACCTTTATTATGTTGATGGATTTATTATGTTCCCAGCGTAACTCAGAAATATACATGTAGATATATAAAATTACTTAAAAAAATTTGAATAATCAACAACGAAAAGCTCGTCTAGAATTATTTCAATACTCGTAAATAAACAGATTACAAAAACAGTGACACGCTCAACAAGCCGTCAGCCCGCGCTATTTGCAGCCTGTACCCTATGCGGAAATCGAAATAAAATTCATGGATTCAAAAGAAATTTCCAGCAATTGTCCAATATGCTCACACTTTTTCATCTGTGAAAACAAACTTTACAATCAAATCACAGATGTATAGTATAGTATATATAATATCTATATATATATATTATTTATCTATTATTATATATATATTATATATATATATTAATTATATATTATATTATATATATATATATATTATATATATTATATATTATATATATTATATAGGTTTTAACAATTCGTAGTAAAATTTATAAAAATCATACGGGAAAATAGGATTTTGGACCTTTGAAACTAACAGAGTAGAAAATCAGAGATTTCGAAAATTGTTGTTTTCGCTTTAAGCGACTTTGTAAATTTTACCCATTATTTAAACAATATTAGTAAACCTATATTATATATATTTAAATATATATATATATATAGTATAATAAAACAGAAATAAGGGTTTAGACTCCAGAAATCAGCTTTGAGATTGAAGTAAGGTAAAATGAAATATTCCACATAACCAAATTTTGAATAGATCATATGAAGAACATTGTCCTTCATCCAACAGACAGCAAAGGAGAACATATTACTCCACAGAAATATTGTATTTTAAATTAATATTAATTAAAGAGGAAAGAACCAAATATATTTGGGGAAGGAAGAGACTCCAAAGCAGCACAAATTCCTGAGAATATTGATATTTTTTCCAAATAGCAGACTCTTACGGAAAAAGAGATTGATAAATCCAGACTTAAGTAGTATTTAAGATGAAGGTTTCAGACACGAATTAATCATTGTCAGTATTATAAGAGACATAATGAGTATTTAAGATTTAATTAAGAATTTAGATGACTACTAGAATATACATTTTATTCTAGCAATTTTAAAATTGAACCTTTTAAAGAAGTTGAATGTTAGTGGTGCAGAATTTATAGGATTAATTTTATTTATTTCCTTATCTTTCTTTTTCTTTAATTTAGATTAACAGTCTTTTGTTTGAAAATTCCAGACCATTATGTTTGCACTAATTTTGCCAAAGAATTTAGGCAAACTTGATTCAACTATTGATGACTTCAAAGATAAACAGATTGCATTGGACAAGCAAGAAATTCTAGTAAAAGATTCAATGAAACCTCTTAGTCAGAATTAGAAACCTATGTCTTTGGGGAACTTTACATTCAATTTTTAGAAAACTGATAAGACAATAAGTGTTGATCATGGAACATGATTAAAGATTGTTTTATTATTATTATTTTATATTCAATGTTAATAAAATAAATATTGTCTTATGCTCATAGTTTATGTGGGTATAGTGAAGGTGGGAGATAAGGATATAGGAATTGATGTTTGTTATTGTCGCTGGTAGATTTCACATTTGGGGGCTTATTAGCAGGGGTGAATAGAATATTAGAAGCCTAGGTTAAATTTTGTGGAGTTGAGGATGTGGTATTCAAATAAAGGATAGATGTTTTCTTTAGTTTGTAAGTCTTCAGAGACTATATTATCAGAGAGATCTGATTTTTTCATAATATGTAAACAGTTGAATTAACAATTGTAGAATAAAAAGTGGATATCTTAGATCCCGTATTTCTGCAAGACATCCTGGAAAGACGGATTTACTAACCTTTAAGATCAGGACCTCTTCTTCCAAGGAATAGTTTTGCAAGAACTAATACATCTTACATTTTGTTAACATTTTTAAGAGGTTTTCCGTTGCAGAAGTTTAACACCTTTGCGCCTAGGATAAAGAAATCGAGTTTACTTTTATAATGAGATCTGGCGATCTGTGTCGTTGAAAAGATTAATGAAAAGTTCCAGGGCGGTTGCGTTATGTCCTGATTAATGAGGAAGATAGGGGTATATGAAGAGCAGAGAAGGGTGTCTTGGATTACATCTTGTAAATTATATTCACTGCCCGATAGAGAAAAGTTAGTTAAAGTGGTGAGTTGTGATAGAGGTCCTAGAAAGGAAAATTGGGAGAAAGTTTTTATATTAATTATATGGTGTTATAATAGAACATCGGTTACAGAAGTTATTCGAGCTGCATCTCCGTGTAGAGGAGTATAAAGAGTTGAGTTCAGATCTTACATTAGTTGTCGTAGAACGTCAGAAAATAATCAGGTATGATTTCATTAGGATTGGTCAAGTGAGGAAAGCCGGTTATTCAATTATAGAGGAGTTCTATGGAATGATGATTTATGTGCGAGGATATTTGTAATAGGGTGCGCTGGCTTCTTAACAAGGATATTCTACCTGGTTGGTTGCTATTTGAAAGATGAGTATCTGTAGATAATTGTAAGAAGTGAATGGTGGAAAAATTTACATTAGGTTTTAAGGAAGCTCTTTAGGCATTGAAAAGAATTACAGTCAACAGGGATCAAGACTCTTGTTTTGGAGATATTAGTGCCATAAATGGTGCAGGAAAGAGTGTGTTTAAACCATTGTGTTTTTATTTTTGAATGTTGCATAAATGGTAAAAGGTTAAGAAAGCCCGAAAATTAATACTTTTGCACTATCTGGCATATTCATGTTTCTTAATGAGAACATTGCTTTATCACTAAACCTCTGAAATTTATACAAGTTAAAGTGCTCTAATGTAAGTTAATTCAAGTGAATAAAATTTATAATGGAAACAGCAAACAAGAAAGGGATGAAGGAATAAGAAAGAATTATAATATTATAAATTTTAAAGTTTTGATAAATATTACTGTGGAAACGCCTTCTTCTCTCAGACCTTCTTCTCTCAGACAATCAGCATCGTTAAGAAGTTGTAATTGAAATTTGATGTTCTAAGAACATAGAACAACAAGAAAGAAATTGAATCTTCAAGTTACCATAATACTACAAAACACCTTGAAATTTATACGTTATTTATCAAGAATAAATAACACATATAATAATAGTCGTAATACTACAAAACACATTGAAATTTATACGTTATTATCAGGAAAATATAAATAAACACATATAATAATAGTTGTACTACTACAGGAAACAATTGAAAATTTTACCGTTATTTATCAGATAAAATTAATAACACATATAATATGTTGTACTACTACAGAAACCACATTGAACATTTAAACGCTTTAGAGACTCTAAATCATGAGAATGAATAAAAAGATAATTTATACGAGCTTTCTTCCAAAGAGAAGTTGTATTACTATAAATAAGAATAGTAATTAGGTCACTCATGAGATAGATAACAATAAAGTTATAGTTCATATTTATTGCAGAAATATGTTTCAGATTTAATTTTATATTTTATATAAGAAAAATATATTTTTATATATGTATAGGAAAAGAACCTTTGATATAAAAGAAAGATCACGAAAATATTCACAACAGATTAGGTTAAAGTTTTAAAGTGACACGGTTGTGGGATCTGTTTCTATCCTAACATCTGCTGGGTAACTGCGAGATTGTTAAATTTGAAAGAACCAGATTAATCCTGTAAGTGTTGATATGATATCACAACGACATAAACTTTCAATTTTGTTCGAATGATAAGATGTAAAGAGAGAGGTAGAGTATTGCCTCATGATTGTCTATCGCTATCTTCTCATTCATTCTCAACAGGAAAGAAATTAAGTTAAACAGAAACGAACAGGAAACTTTAAATTAAATGTCTTCATATAAGGGGACTTATAACATCCGGAAAAAAAAAAGGCTATGGTGGTGTCTTACTGTTTTTTTTTTTTATTCCTTGAAGGTTTTAAATACTTTTTTAGTCATTCAGTCAATTTTATTGAATAAATTTTAGTAAATATAATAATAGATTTAAACAGAAATTAAGAGAAGATATGAGAAAATTCTCCACTCAATTTTAAGATTTATTTAGCAAATAATTACAACACTGAATTCTAGAAAATATAAATCTTATTTTTCTTAGTCTAAACTTCTTGTATGAAAATATTTGGTTTTGAGAAGAAAATGTACGTATAAGCTACATCAGAATTGTAAAAATTGTCAATATGGGATTGAATAACTTGAGGTAGTAAAGACTTGTAGTTTAAAATCAGAAACTTGGAAGTTTAGGTGGAAAAAAATGAAAATATTGATAAGAAGAATTGAGTGACTGAAAACTACAACTGAAAATTGAAGACTTGAACATAGCAATTCTTCATATGATTCTCAATATATTCCACCCAGTACCTGAAACCAAAATACTTTCTTATACTTTTATATTTTTATATAAGAAAAATATAAAAACATAGTTTATTAGGTTTATCTAATAATTCATTTAAAATTATAATTAATTCAGGCTCTCTAAAAACTATTAATAAGCTATTGACTCTTTATGAATGATATAAAAAAATTGCTGGATCTATTTAGGGTGAAGTCTTAGTTTATCATTGTAAATATAATCTTTGATGTCATTTGTTATTACACCATAAAATAAATGCATATTTACCGCCCAAAACAAATGAACAGATGCAAATGAAATGGTTAAGAAATATTTCCCATATCTATTTAATAAAAATCTTTTCATTCCATCTATCAGACAAAAGGACTAAGTTGATTGGTGGCCACTTTCATCTGAAAACTTTTTGAAAGATAAGATAGATAGTTGTAACAGCTTAATAAAAACCAATTTCCATATGTGATCAAGAAATTTGGAAAGATACCATCGATCAGAGATTCTTCATCAGAACCTCATTAGTAATTTTAACAAGGTCCGAACATAAGGGAAGACCACACTGAAACACCAAGATTGTAACTTCAAAAGTTAAAGAAACGAAGCAACATCAGGTCTTTGACTTGAAGAGAAAGAACCAACATCAGGATTTATATGAAATTGTGTTAGAAAACATCATGAAGTTGGAATTATACTAATTAACTCCAAGAACATTAATTAGTATGTTGTATAAATAATTGATAATTTAATAAATTATTTAATTTTCATCCTTTTATATCCTTTAGATTTTAAAGTTTTTTATGTGTTTTCAGATTAAAAAACTTTTAAACCTTTTATCACTCTTTATTCTTTTTACTCTTTAAATTTATGTTAAAAAAACTTTACATATTTTTTTTTTTCGTGTATATTTTCCACATTTCTTTTTTCTTATTTTTTATTATTATCTTCTTTGTTAAAGGAAATTTTTTTTATTTTTTTAACGATCTGGGTCCATTATTCTGTTAAATAAAAATTTTTAATAAAAATCGAAAAACCTTTTTTTTTTGACGTATTTTATGCAACTTATTTTTATTTTTATTTTTATTTTTTTATTTACAGAAATCTTAAAAAACTAAAAATTTAGTCGGAAATTTTTTGTTTTTGTTTTAATAATAAAAAGAACACATCAGAATTACTTTTTTTTGCTTTTAACTTTAACTTTAAAAAAAAATTAGCCTTAACATTATATTAATTTTTATTAATATTTAATATTAAATTTTCATTTTAAATTTTAATTATCAGATCTAAATCTTAATTAAATAGTATTTTTACCTTTAATCAGTCTTCTGCAATAATAGTCCAGTCCTTTATTTCACCTTTCAGTAGAATCAAAAACTTTTTAATTGAAATTTTAAATTTATTTTTATTTTTTAAGCTTTATTATGTATTTTTTCATTTTAAATTAACTTTTGGTCTTGGCAACAACCAGTACCTAGATATTAGCCTAAGCATTTTTTAACTTTTGAAAACTAAAGTATTATGGACTTTATAATTAAAAAATCAGAAACGTTTTTTTTAATATTATTAAATAAATAATTTTAACAAGTTGCTATCAACGTTTAATTAAAATAATCCTATAACTTTATATTTTAATTATAATCACAATAACTAAAAAAAAATTTTTTTTTAATATTTTAACGTAATGGATGGCGACCATATTAAACAAAATATTCATATTATTTTAATTGATCAATTCAATTATAATTATAGGAGATTATAATCAGACTGATAAACTTGCTTTTACATTCAACTAAGAACAGACAACCAAGTTTCATATAAAAATGGTAGCTAATCTGTTAATACATCACGAAATCTCTTTTAACGTTGGTTGTTTGATTATTAATATGGGTACGCTGTAAGTTATTGTCGTACGTCAACAATAAAAGTGACATGGATTAACTTTACATTTTTCTCATTACATGTACCAATTACAAACATTGTTTGCTTGCTTCTTATATTTTATATGTTTCTACTCTAGAATATTGCCACAAATTGCTTGCCTATTAATATTTTTCTCAAATTACTTGTGTATGATTTCCAAACATATTTTTGTTACGTGATTTGTTCATGTTTTAATTAATCCTTTTAGATGTGCCTTCGTGTAATTTTTGTTAACCTAGTACTGTGAAGAAAATCTTTTGTACACCTTGTCATCTTCCATTGTGATGTCAAATATTTTTTTTATAACATTTTCATGAATCGATCCAGAAGACCATAAGTTAATTATAACTTTAATTCATTTATAAAGGATGTTACATCTAACAAATTTTAATTATATGAATTTATTATTTATTTAGAGTTTATCTAATAGGTTAAAATTATTGAAAATCAAATTTTAAAGTAGCTGTAACTTCAACTAACATTAAATTTCTCAACTGTCACATTATATTTTAGTTTCGAATTATTTGAATAAGATGTTTAGAGTGCAGTTTAAATTTTGTCAATTCTTGAGCAGGGGATATGTGCAATAATCAATATTTTGAATCAAGACTTAAATTTTTTTAAGTCGATTTTAAGCATTAAAATGCTTATTTGTTGTGGCTTTATTTTGATTGGACCAAAATTCATAACATATTGTAACTTGTTTATAAATTAGAATCTTTTTACTGGCTTTAAGCTCAAAACTCTGAGCCGCTTTATTGACTATAAACATATATCGATGCTGTTTATTCGTAGATCCCGAAAACCCCTATGAGAACTTATGAGAACCGCAGTTTGAATCAAGGAATGATTCATTGCATCCTAACCAGAAGCCCTTAGATACTTCCAAGACGAGAGAGACAGGGGAGAGACGAGAGAGACAGGGAGAGCGAGATGAGAAGTGGGGGAAGAAGATTTGGAGATGGAGGTATTAGGATGTTTTATAAGAGCATTACCACTTTAGATCGTGACTAGTCGGGACAGATAAGACTTTGAGATAAAAATTAAACTTAGGATATTAGTTAGGCATCAGATCAGGGAGGGTTGAAAAAACTTAAGAGTCCCAACTAAGATTAGATAGATCAGTTTCTTTTAAAATTGGGGAATTATATTTTTTAATAAAGCAAAAAATTAAATTTCTATACATTGAAGTAAATAATATAATGTATAAATAAATTATATATATATTATGGTTATATGTCAATGTTTATAAAATTATTTTTTCTTTATTTTTTTTAATTATTAAAATAATTAAAAGAACGATAAAAATAATACTAGCCAAAATGTAAAGCTAGGCTGTCGGAGATTCTGGTCATGGAGCATAGGTAATAATTACAATTTATTGATAATAATTTTAATTTAACAGAATATTAATGATTTTTATCTAATTATAATTTATAATAATAATTGTTATGTTGGTTTGATGGCTTATTAATTTTTGTTTTTGTTTTAATAAATAATAATAAGCATTATATACTTGAATGCAACTGTTGACAGTGGCATCAATAATAGTAATAATAATAATAATAAATAATTAAATAATAATAATATAATAATAATATATACTTAATAATTATAATAATAATATATAATAATCAATAATAATAATTAATAATATAATATAATAATATTAATATATACTATAATAATAAATTGTTAAAAATTAAACTCTGTTAGTTCTTGATAAATTTATCTCCTTTAATAATAAGATAAATAAAAATGGTAATTATTTTTTATATAATTATTTATATTTTATAATATAATGTAATTTTGAATATTTTTGAATATATAATTATATATATACTATACAGAAATTTTTGCAACAGGGAGCAAGGATATTCTGGGAGCGAGTAGAATAAAAGAAAGAAGAGGAGGGGTAGGAGAGAGGGTTTAGGGAGGGGATGGGGAATGGATAGGAGGGGAGGATAGGGTGAGAAAAAGATGGGGGGAATATTTTAGAAGGATTATTGAATGAAATGGGTGGGTGAGATGAGGAGGATTTACAAGAGGTGAGGATGGGGGGTGAGAGGGCAGGAAGAGATATGGAATACAATGGAAGAATTATTAGGGCGTTACTAAAGGAAAAAGGAAAGTCGCACCTCTAATGGTGTGAGTATGGGAATATGTTACATGGGAGGCAGAGGGGTGGAGGAATGGCTGGTACAGGTTATATAATTTATGTTGGAGGAGAGGAGAGGCACAGGACTGGGAGGATGGTTGTTTGTTCTGTATAAGGGAAGGGATGGATGCTAAAAAGCTATAGAGGTATTTGTTTTTGAAAGCTATATTGCTCCATGGGCGAATACTAATTGAGAGGGTGAGAGATTTAACGGAAAAGAGAGATTGGGGGAAGAACAAGGAGGATTTAGGATAGGATCGAGGTTTTGTGGATCAGGTATTCACAATGAAGATGCTTGTGAAGGACGTATCGCCGAGGGAAGTGTATGGGTGTTATTTTAAAGATTGAGAAAGCTTGATAAGAGTGAAGAGGGGGGAATTATGGAAGGTGCTGGGGGAATATGGTGGGGGGAAAATTAGGTAAAGGTATTAGGGCCTTATATAGGAATATCCTCGAATGTGTGTGAGAGTTTTAAAGGGAGGGGGGAGAGGTTTTGGAAAAGGAAAAAAATGTTTTTTTTGGGAAAGTTGGGGAAAAAAAGTAAAAAAAAAGGGTTGTGGATAGGACAGATGTAAGTGGTTTTCACCTTATTTATGGAGAGTGTTTGCCGAGGAATGATGAGGGAGGAGAGGGGTGGAATTGATGGATAAGGGTGATAGATGGGAAGTGAACATGTTACTATTTGCGGATGATACTTGGCGAAGGATTCAGAAGGGGTGTAGTATTTGGTGAAGGAGTTTGAGAGAGTGTGTGGACAGAAGGGTCTAGGATTTTAACCAGGTAGAGAAGTGTTGTGTTTGAGGAGGGAGGATCAGGATAAGGGGATGGGGTTAGAGATTAGAGTAGGAGGTGTAGTATTAAGAAGGTAAAGGTTTTCAAGATATTTTAGGGATGGATTTTGGGTCAGGAAGGAGGGATTGTAGGGAAGAGATAGATCACAAGTAGGAGAAGGAATGAGAGCATTGAGTGGTTTGGGGACTTGATGGGAAAGGGGGGATTTATCACATAAACTTAGATAAGTTATGTTTGAAAAATTTGTGTTCAGCGGTATATTGGGTGTGAAAATGGGGGTTGAATGACTAGGTCAAGAAGAAATTGGGAGTGTTTGAGATGAAAGGGTTGAAGAGCGGTATGTGGGGTTAGTAAAAGAGAGAGGATAAGGAATAGGTCATAAGAGAAGTGGTGATTGGGATGTTTGGTGAGAGAGGCGGGTAGGGAATGTTAGAATGGTTTGGACTCTGGAGAGAATGGAGGGTCAGAGGGTGGTTAGAGAGTTTGGGTAGGCGGGGGGATAGGAAGGAAGAGGAAGGGGGAGACCAAGAGGAAGGTGGATGGATGGAATAAAGGAGATGCTGGAAGAGAGAGGGATGAAGGTGGAGGAAGGTAGGGTGGTTGGCGAGAGATAGAATGGAATGGAGGAGATGGGTGAGGGCGGAGATGAGAATTGTATTTGCTGCACTCAGCGTGAGCCGCAGCGAAAGAGTTAATGTATTAATATAATAATAATATAATAATTATATATCATATATATAATATATATATATATATATATATATCTATTATATATTATATATATTATATATATATATATATATATTATATATATATATATATATATATATATTATTATATATATTATATTTATATTATATATTATATATTTTTGTCTGAATATGTTAGTGATGTAAGATTCTTTTAAAAAAAAAATATGTAAATGATATTTAAAGAAATATTTTTCTGATATTAATAATCATATATCATTTTTATTTTTTTAATAAATATAGATTATAATATTTTGTAAAACTTTAAATATTTGAAAATGTAATACTAATTAAATTTTAATCAAGATATTATATTTAGTAAACTTATTATTTTAAAGATCAGTTGATTTATATTATGTTTCTTTGTTCTTACCAGTACATGTTTTTCAGTACATTTTTCTTGTTTATGTTTTTTGGATTTTATGGATATGGTAGGATGTAATAAAGACTAAAGGAAGTCAGCGTATTATTCAATTTTCACAGGTGAAACGGTAAAGCTGTCGATGAATATGGGAAAGTACAATATTATTATATATATTATATTATTATATATTATATTATATATAGTAATATTATATATTATATATATAATATATATATAATAAAATTTATATAATAATATTATATTATATTTATATATATATATATATATATAATATTATACATATATATTATATATTATTATATATATTATATATATATATAATATTTATAGTAATATATAATATATATATATAATAATATATTATTATATATTATATATATATATATATATATAATATATATTATATAATATGTATATATATTATTGGTTTTGGGAGAAAGTCTATTTAGAAACCTTTTATACGGTACTCCATTACCCCTTCAAATATAGTAACAGGGATCATCTATGGCATAACTGACTTTTCTAGTTGGGACTTGTTATTTAGGTTAGTTTTTATATATATATATTAATATATATATATATTATATTATATTATTATATATATTATATATATTATATTATATATATATATTATATATTATATATATTATCTTATTATATATATATATAGTATATATATTATATATATATATATATTATATTATATAGATATATATTAATATATTATAAAAATTAATATATTATATATATAATATATATATTATATATATATTATATAATATAATATATTATATATATATTATAATATTATCTATATATATATATATTATATAATATATTCAGCCTGGCGTTGCGCCACAATTGCGCCCTATGCGCCTTATGCGCCTATGGCGCTATAATTTTGTAGCGCAAAGGAGCATCAGGCACAATTTTTAAAAGGCGGAATAAAGCAAGGCGACAGCATTCTCTGCCAACTATAGCCGCGCTATGCACAGGAACAAAGCATTGTTTTTACCCTTAAAAGTTAAAACTAAGAGCGTGGCAACTTGTATCATTCTAAAACGGTGTAAATTTTATATATATAATATATATATATAATATATTACTTAATATATATATTTATATTATATATATATTATATATATATATATATATATTATTATATATTATATAATATATATTATATTATTTATATTATATATATATTCTATATATTATAAGTAGTAATGGTACACTTCGCCTGCACTTTTCGATATGAAGGAGCAGAGATTTGCTTAAAACTTGGTATAATGCCAATCGAACAGTTGGGTTACATGCGAGTTTTGGTGACCGTAGGTCCCCTAAGGGGGGTCAGCCGAGAGGTAGCGCTAGACGCGGTTTAAGCCCTTTTGGTTTCAACCAGATTGAGGTTAAGCCTAACGGCTAATCATCGACCGAGGTGTTCGATGGTGAGGAGAGCGGGCGCACGGCTGGCGTGCGGCATATATCATACACATTTTGTTATTCATTACGTCGAAGATTCCGATTTCCGAAGGACGATCTGAGTCGAACGATCCTGTGAAGGGATAGTTTTTTTACGTGCACTCCCGACTTTGCGTTCGCAGTGGCGGTTTCGCATCCGGTTCGACTCTGCGCCGATTGCGCCAGCCCGCGACTCGAACTTTCGTATAGTGCTAAAATTTGGCGGGTGGTTAGTGATGAAGGTAGCCTCAGTGTATCCGAGTTAGTCCACTGGTCCGAAGGGGGACCCCCCATTAAACATTAATTTGACGTAGAAAGATGAATTTGGGAGAGGATTCGATTGGTTTTCTAGAATGCTTGGTATTGAATTAGGAGTTGGCTTTCGGCACCGGTGCTGGGCGCTGCGGTGCTTAGTTAATAAACATTCCTTATAACCAATGTTGGTGTCTTTATATATGTTTATGGATCTGTAGATTTTCGAAAATCATGATTTCAAACCATAAGAAAAATAATCATAAATAAATATAAATAAATTAAATTTTCTATTCTTATTTCAGATATAACTTACAAATTTTCGTTTTTACATAGTCCTAAAGCATAATCAGTATCAAGCCACCAACTACCCTCCTGACAGTTGTGGTCTATTGAGTCTATTGATCTTATTGTCTATTGATTATTGTTAAGTGTCAATTTTTTACTAATTTATAATGGTTTTAAGGTAAAGTTGCATAATAACAGAAAATAGGCACCAACTACTACTTGATAGTTGTGATCTACTTGATCTATTGATTTATTGATCTATTGATTACGGTCAAATTTTTTACAAATATTGTCATGTTTTACATACCTAATAGTTACATCATTAGTAATCAACCCACCCACCCACCCATCTGTCCAGTTGTGATTATTGATCTATTGATTATTGATTAAGGTAATTTTTTTACTAAAATTGTCGTTTTACATACCTATAGTAATAGTAAATGCAAAACCATCCAACTCACCTGACAGTTGTGATCTATTGATATTTGATCTCTATTGATCTATTGTCTATTGATTTAAGGTCCAAATTTATTTTTAGCTAATTGTGTTTTAACATACATAAATAGTAAATAACTAAATCAAACTACCATCCCTCCTCATGACCAGTTGGTGATCTATTGATCTTTTGATCTATTTGACTATTATCTATGATTTAAGTCACATTTTTTACTAAAATTGTCATGTTTACATACCCTAAAGCATACCCTCATCACCACTTATAAACTCCTCTTCAGAACAATCTATTGATCTATTGACTATTGATCTATTGATTCAAGGTCGTATTTTTACTAAAATTGTAACGTTTTACATACCCTAAATAGTAATCAGTAAATCAAACATATCAACTCCTGACAGTTGTGTCTATTAGTTTTGGATTCTATTGATCTAATTGATTAAGGTCAAATTTTTACTAATTGTAACGTTACAATACCTAAAGCAGTAATCACTAATCAAACCATTCCACTCCGCCTGACATCTGTGGATTTATTGTCTATTGATTATTGAATTCGTCACATTTTCTGAGTGTCTTTTGGATAACAATAACATAAATCAGTTCTTTATACAAATAAATATATGCTAGCGTAACAGTTTTCACATTAATAAGCTAAATGGTGTACTGAACTAAGAAAATAATGTAAAAGACAAACCTAACTTATAACACGATAAACCTGGTTCTTAAAAAGTTCACATTTACATAGTAAGTAACTAAATAAAAAAAACGTGAATTATTTCACACTTTGTCACTATCTCTTACATAAGATGTTCTTACAGCTACATGGTAATAATTAATAAAATTTATCAAAAGTGGTTTAATTATATACTGATCACGATATACTCCTAACATATAGTGTTTTCCATATCCAATAAAGCTACATGATGTAACATGACTAAGAAAATATGTACAAGAACAAACTTCACACTTGCACCCACGACTACTGTTAAATAAGTTTTCACCTTAACATCAGTAAGTAATTACCATGGTATGCAAACGTACTAATCTTACTTTTTTTCAGCATATCTCTAAGATAACGATGTTAATTTACACTAACCTAATATTTAGGCAAAAGATGTATCATAACTTGTCCGATTATCATAATGATATCATATATGCTACATAACAAAGTTTTTACATTAATAAGCTAACATAGCATCATATGAACTAGGAAAATGATGTACAACGACATAACACATCTTACACACAAATAAACTGTTCACTTAACAAAGTTTCCAGCTTAAGCGGTAAAGTAACATAAATTACTCAAACGTAATATTTATTTTTTTCAAACATTCTAAATTATAGTTAATCTTACATTGACACAGTAACTTTAACTAAAAATGTGTCATAACCATACTAACCTCATAAATCCTACGAGTAAAGACGAATAAGTAAGTTTTTTAGGCTTATTCTTTTTGACTCCGCTCCTTTCAGAAATCAACTTAAACATGAACAAAATGATTTTATGCTTTAACAATTTGATTGCTGTTGCAATATTATTTATTTTGACCTCTGGCAGGATATATAGCATGTTAGCAGTCATACGTTTAACGATTTATATATTGACCTGTTAGATAGCACTTCGTAAGAATATCAGGCGTAGAGCTTGCCGGGGGAGTGTTCATGTATCAACTGAGAAAAATCTACTGAGAATTAGGTGTATAACATCTTAAATGTAGAGATTTCTTTCTTTCAACCAATCAGAAGAAGTAAACCAAGATCGAGTAGAATGACATATCAGTTCAAGGGTATATATTCGTTCCGACAGAGCAACAAAACAATACACAGTACAAGATAAGTTTTTAGATACTACTCATCGAATATATGCTAAGTAAATTGTTTTCACATTATAAGCTAACATAGCATTCAGATAGAACATATGGGCTTAACTCTCGGAGGGAAAGGCGTTACACCTTCGGGGTGATCCCCCCTTCGAGGATTCAACCTTTAAGGCGCGCATCCCCCTGGGTTTTCTATCGGAAGGTAATGTGTTGCTTTGGATACTCTTGGTTAATGAATGTTTATTCGTAGTTAGTACGTTATGTAATTTCCTCATGACATGTGGAAATAACACTGATTTGTTAGAGAGTTTTTGAGTTTTGTAAGATTTACTGTGTTAACTGACGATGATGTGTATAGAAACGTGAGCATAGGTTAAGTTTTTTGTTGATAATGTTAGGATTGTTAGACTTTTTGGCAGTCTAGTTTATTCATGGTCAATGTGTTATAATCGACGAGTGCATTTGATGAGCATGTGTCATTCTAGTTCAGATGGTGGCATCTTTATATGTTTATTTTGGTTCTTTTAAAAGGCTAGATAATACGGCTTTACGTGTTGCTAATATGCTCGAATAGTGGGAACATATGATATTGTATGATGTTAGTTTACCTTGATTAGTAGGGAATTTTTCAGGATGTTGCTGATTATTCCATCCGCTAGTATGTTAGGTTTTTGCAATTTGTACCATTATATTCTAGTCGCGGTTTTATGATTTATTGAGGTTTATTGATGACTAAACACTTTGTTGGTTAAGCATATATTCGTAGGTGAGTTGTAAAGAACTTATTTTTATGTTATGTTATGTCCAAAATAGATACTTGAAATAGATCAAGAGATCAATAGTTCAATAGATTCAATATGGGGGGAAGGGGGCAGGGTGATGGGGGATGGGTGGCTTGATTTACTGATTTTAGGAACTTTAAATCAGTTAAAATTATTACGCTTTACTGTGATATGTTATCAAAGAATTATTTTTATGTTATGTTAGGAAAATTTTGTTATTTTTTGTTATGTTTGTGATTATTTGTTATGTTTGTGATTATTCGCAGGGGATAATGATATTTAGACGAGGTTTTGATGAATTTTTGTAAATGGTTACGAAGTGAGAAACTTTGTTACGTTAGGATTATATTCTTTGTCAGTATGACGATTAGACAGGATTATGCTAAACTTTTGTTTCTTTTAAAGATGTTAATTGTAAAATTTAAAATTGAAAATGTTAAAGGCAGTTCTTAAAAGTGTAAATGTTGTTTTGCACGATGTGTTGGTTATATTCTGCTGGATAGTGCAGAGTTTGTTAATGCTAGTGTTTTATTTCACACGTAAGGGGGTGTTAGGTTTGTGGTTGTACCATATTTCTTGTTTCAGTTATGTTTATGATTTTAGCTTATTATGTGGAAATTTGTTGTGTGCAACTTTTCGCTGTCTGTCTGTATTAACAAGGTTATGAATATTTCTTGTTATATTATTACTGTTTGTCAATGTAAATTACGTTTAATATGTTAGGGATTATGTTTGGTAAAGTATGATAGGTTTAGTTTTTGTATGTATGTAGTTCTTCAGGTGTTAAGTGTGAATTTGTTAATGTTTACAGTTTATTCGTGATAGTTGTAGGTTTGGTGTTGTACATTATTTTCTTAGTTTGGTCATGCTTTTAGCTTTATTAATGTGAAAATTTAAGCGTTAGCATATTTCGTTGGTTAGTATATAAAAAGCACTTCTCTTTGCTTTGTTTGTTGTTTGTTGTTGTTGATTGTCGACGAGAATATATCTTTTGAATGATATGGTTCATTCGTAGTGTATTCTTGGTTACTTTCTCTGAATTGGTTGAAAGAAAGAATTTCATTACTTTTAAGGGATGTTTATACACTATTTTTTCAGTAGGATAGTTTTTCTAGTGTGATACGATGACATCTCCCGCTTTACGCTTGTTGTTGATATCTTCCCGGAGTTTCGTTATTCCTAACGAAGTGTCATTTATATTTCGTAAACCGTATGGTGACTGCTACATTGCGTGTATTCCTGCCAGAGGGTCAAATATAATACGTATTTGTTCTCCTTCAACATTAAAAGCTAAAATCAATTTTTTATTGTTTTGAGTTGGTATTTTCTGAAAGGAGGCGGAGTTTAAAAAGAGATAAGCCTAAACTTTACTTTATTCGTATTAACTCGTTAGGTATTATGAGGGTTTAGGTATGGTTATGACACTTTTTTTGATAAATGTTACTGTAAATTAACATTAATATTGTAGAGATATGTTTGAAATAATAATGGTTACGTTTTTGTATGTAAGTTAGTTTACTTTAACTGCTGTTAGTCTGGACATTGTTATGGTTAACAGTTTATTTGTGTGTAAGTTTGTGTTAGGTTTGTCGTTGTGCATTATTTTCCTAGTTCATGATCATGCTATGTTTAGCTTTATTAATGTGAAACATGTTATGTTACATATATTTGTTTGATCTGTATGATAATCGGACAGGTTATGATACATTTTTTGCTAATTTAGTGAGGTAGTGTAAATTAACATCGTTATGTTAGAGATTGGCTGAAAGTAGATTCGTTACGTTTTGTATGTAATGTTAGTTCTTTACTGATGTTAAGTGTGGAACTTTTGTTAATGTTAACAGTTATTTGTGTGTAAGTTTGTGATAGGTTTGTCTTTGTACTTATTTTTCTTAGTTCATGTTAACATCATGTTAGCTTTATTGATGTGGAAACCTTATTATGTTAGAGTATATTCGTTGATCATTATAATTTAACCAATGTTGTGATAATTTTAGTTAATTCTTAATGTTAGTGTAAATTGACATAGTTATGCTTAGAGATATGTTTTGACAAAGTATGCATAGGTCACGTTTTGGTTGTTTGGTTAGTTTTTACTGATGTTAAGTGTGGTACTTTTGTTAATGTTAACAGTTTTATTCGTGTTTAAGGTGTGATAGGTTTGTCTTTGTACATTATTTTCATAGTTCCTGTTACTGTTAGCTTTATTATGTGAAAACTTTGTCTTTTCATTTAAAATTCAATTGGATCTTGTATAAAGAGCTTGAATTGTTATGTTATGTTTATCAAAATGATACTCGAAATGTGCAATAGATCAATTGATCATAGATCAATAGATCAAGATGGACAGGAGGGGGTTTGGATAGTGGTTTGATTAGTGGATTTATGCTTTAGGGTATGTAAACGTTACAATTTAGTAAAAATTTGACTTAATCAATAGATCAATAGATCATAGATCATAGATCAAATGGTCAGGAGGGAGGTTGTATAGTGGTTTGATTTACTGATAGGGGGGGAGATGTAGAAATTAAGTAAATTTTAGTAAAATTTACACTTAACTCAATAGTCAAATAGATCAATAGTCATTCAGATCAATGGTCAGGAGGGATGTTGTGTGGTTTGATTTAGTGGGATTTACTGATTTAGGGTATGGTATAACATGAAATTTTCGTACAAAAATTTGAACTTATAATAGATCATAGATACCAATGGTCCAGGGAGGGGAGGTTGGATGTGGTTTGATTTACTGATTACTGATTTAGGGTATGTAAACGACAATTTTTAGTAAAAAAATTTGACATTAATCCAATAGATAATAGATCAATAATAATTAGATAATCTTTCACAACTGGTCAGGAGTGAGGGTGGATGGTGGTTTTGATTTATGATTTACTGATTTAGGTATGTAAAACGACCTTCTTGTAAAAAATTTGACCATTATATCAATAGCATTCATAGATTCAATAGATCAATAGATCACAATGGCAGGCTGGGAAGGTGGATGGTGGTTGATTACTGATTTATGATTACGGGTATGTAACCATGACAATTTTAGTAAAAATTTATTTTCAATAACTTGAGATAATAGATCAATAGATCATGTATCAACTGGTCAGAGATTGGGAGGGTTGGTTGGCTTTATTTACTGATTTTACTGCTTTAGATATGTAAAAACAATGACATGGTTTAGTAAAATTTGACTCTTAATCATTAGAGTTCAATAGATTCAATAGATCAATAGATCATGATGGTCAGGAGGGTAGGTTGGGTGGCCTTGATTTACTGATTTTACTGCTTTAGACTTATTAAGACGTAAATTTGTAAGTTATAAAAAAAGAATAAGAATTTAATTTATTTATTTATTAATTTATTGATTTATTTTTTTTCTTGATGTTTCTGAATCCATTATTTTCGAAATCTACAGTCAATAACATATATAATGCACATCATTGTTGTTATACGAATGTTATTAACTCGGCACCGCGGGCTCCTAGCACGGTGCCGGAGCCAACTCCTTGAATTTCAATATTCAAGTCTTTTAAGAACTCAACTCTGTAATCTCTACCAATTTCAGTTCTCTTACGTCCATATTTAATGTTAAAGGGGGGGGGGTCCCTTCGGGGGACCCGTGGGACGTCTTTCGTAATACACTGGGTTTCTATATCTAACCCCGAAATTTTAGCACTATACGATAGTTCGGAGGTCGGGGGCTGGCTGGCACTCGGCTCATAGAGTCGGAACCGGATGCCGAACGATGCGGCCCGGCGGAAGCCAAAATCGGAGTGTCGTTTAAAAGATCCCTTACAGGATCGTTTTTCGACTCAGATTCCCTTCTGGAATCGAATCTTCGACGTAATATAATAATATGTGTATGTGTATGCGCACGCGCGCGTGCGCGAGCGCTCTCTCTCACATCGAACACATGGGTCGATGATTAGCCGTTAGCTTAACTCAATTTCGGGTTTGGAAAGCCAAAAGGGTAAAAGCGGGCGTAGCGGCTAAGCTCTCGGGGGTGACCCCCTTAGGGGGGAGTACGTCCCAAACTCGACATGTGATCAGTATATCATACCCCACATAACATATACTCAAGTTTGGAAGCAAATAGCTCTGCTCCTTCTATGAAGGGTGGATCGCGCAGTTGTACATTATCTACTTTATATTATAATAATTATTATATATATATATATATATTTATATCTATATTATATATATAATATTATATATATATATATATATATATAATAATATATATATATATATATATATATATTATATATATATTATATATATATTATATATATATGATATAATGTATATATATTATATATATATTATATATATATTATATATAATATATTAATATATATATATTATTATATATTATATATATATATATATAATATATATATATATTATATATAAGTATTATATATATATATGTATATTATATATATATATATATTATATATTATATATATATAGAGATGGGTTGCGCCAGCAGTTGCGCTATGCCATGCGCTATGGCACTATCAATTATGTAGGCGCAAAGGTGCATATGCGACAATTTTAAAAAGGCGGATAAGCAAAGGCGCACAGCCAATTCTCTGCTCCTATAGCCGGCGCCTATTAACAGGAACAAAGCAATTTTTTTTACCCTTAAAATTTGAACTTGAGCGTGGCTAAACTTGCATCATTCT
>JABUQX010085432.1:0-5000 GCA_015478945.1 Trachelipus rathkii
TAGAAAGGTGTAGCTGTAGCAATAATGTCATATAGAAAATTTTCCCAAAGTAATTGATTCATCAGACCCTCAAACTTAATTTAAACCGACAAATACTGTCTTCTTATTTTCGAATATACTGTACAACTTATAAAGAATCATCTTTTTTTGAATTGTAAATTTTTCAATTTAACACGGACCAATTTGTATCCAGAATAAACTCCATCTCGCGATCGTCTGATCCCATCAAGCCAGATGCGGAGGTGCGGTACCAAAGATGTCTTCACATTGGGGCTTGTGAACACTCGATGTTTACACTATAAACGGTGAGTTTTCGCAGTCAATTGCAATATGTAATCTCTTCAATGCACATCCATCAACCGGTGGAGAATAGTGTTCAATGGAGAGAAATTGGGCACATAGTGAATAATAACTTACACGATTAATTGAGATAAAAAATAGTCGAGATTATGGACAAAAACTCATATATAAACATGATATAAAGTTCACCTTAGCGAGGCCTCACCTTCCCTATCACATTGGCTTTATGCAGGTTCGGTCTGCCATATACTCTGCACTAAGGTTCGCACAACCCTACAATCCAATCAGTCAATCCTTCACGCCCCCACTGATCTTCAGTGAATTGATCGCTTCACCAGTGGCAACACCTTTAATTAGCGCTTTCCTTCTCCGGACTCACTCCATTTGCACTCAATCCCCGCGGTCGGTCTCTTCACTGGACATCCTTGATAACCGGTATAATCTACCCCTAATGTGCCACGTCCGATGTTATACTCGCTTTATCCCCTGTTCCTCAGCATGTTCATTCCGGCTTTCTCTGCGCTGTGACTGAAAAATTCAATTTACGGGCCCTTTTTTTTCAAGTGTGTGTGTCTGCTTTAAAATTCAATATATACATATACAACCACACGCTCGGAACAATATACCCACATTTAACCACTTACAGAAATTCGGCTAATCCCACGCTTAGCTTTTAAGTCGGTCATTGGTACTGGACTACTCTCATAAGAGCCAGTTCTTGACCTACAACAATACATGTCGCTCAACCGACGTACATTAGTTCATCTCAGCACCTCTCTATCATAATAGCAAACTACAATTCACTATCTCATGTATTCACTGTTAGTTACCCCTACAACCGCTACGCTCATCTTACTAGTCACAAGGTCAAGTCCTGACGTCAATCACTGACTCCTGAGTCTAGTCGCTACCATTTATTGGCTTGAGGTACAGGATACTCACTTCGCCGTCACCACACACATATTGGCCACATTATGCACATTCAAGCACTAGTGAGCCATAGGTCATCCCATTTATCTGCCCTATGTAGTAGTTATTACCCTCACTTTATCACATATAACAATAACATGCCTTCACGGTTATAACTATCATTATTGAAATATCAGTCAAGGCACACATCACCAACTGTAATGAATCACTCACCTATTGGCCACAACTCTAACTAATGGTCACCCCGATACGCACCCAAGTATGCCTTGGTTCCATCTGCTTTCTAACAACGTTCAAGTCATTGTTTGACAAGCTTGTCCTGTATTTTATTGTATGCCTGCCATCACTGAGCCTCACAGTCTCTATCATGGCGCTTTTTGTGTACATGTTAATGCAGATACTGAGTTCTGAGGGCTCGCTAACATCTCACTTCACAATCCTAGAACTTTTTATTACATCTATAGGTTAAGTTTAATAGTAAGGCAGAGAACAAAAAGAGAAGAAGATTAACGGTCCAACTCAAGAGTATCTTATAATCAGACCTTATTAAATATCACTAATAATTGAAGTCTTCCGAATTTTCTTCCTCATGGGTCAAGCTATCTTGTTAATTTACTACAAAATTCATCTGTTATGTGTTCTTGTCTCATAATTCAACTAACTATCCTAAATTCTTTTAATTCTTAAAATATAAGTTAAAGCACAACCTCTCATTTGCAGCTTTCTCTGAAATCATCGTTTTTTTTTTCATTTCAACGTTTTTCCACCACCTATGGCTTTCCTCTACTTCTCAAGATTCAGCTGGTGTAGTTGCCTACTACCTTTTTATCCAGAATAACGTTTAGCAGTTGGTGCAACAACCTACTTGTACCTTTGATCGTCTTAGATGGAGATGAACCAAACATTTTAGATCTTTTCCTAACCAGAATTCCTTCTCCATATTCTGTTAAGCTTTTTCTTCCTCTGGGTTCCTCCGATCACCTTCTTATCTATGTATTCTGTTCCATTTCTTCAAATCTTTCGCAGGAAAGAATCTGGCCTACGGGCGAGGAAACATTTCTGGCCCTTCGGTGCTGCTAACTGTTCGGATTTGCGGTCGTTCTTGTAAGATTTTCCATGAAATTATTACTGCTTTCGTGAGAGGGGTTCCTCGGAGTGTGCAAAGATGATAATCGAGGTGTTTCCTCTGACATCTGACATGGTTGCGCACATTCCATATTCTTTAGCTTCAACTAAGACTAAGAAACCTTGGTTTAACTCTGCTTGTTCTCGTGCTATTTTCCGGGGACGCTGCCTTTAAGATTTACCTTTGTCTCCAAAGTCCAGTAATTCGTGCAGTTTATATTTCATCCCAGAAACGTGCAAAATCTATTCTTCGTAAAACATTTTTCTTCGAAGAAAATAAAATAATCTTTCTGGTTCCTCTTCCTCCCTCACGCTCTTTCTGGCATTTTTCAAAGAATGTCAATACTATCTTTGCTTCTTTCTCTTACCTTCCTTCTTTCAAGAGGTCACGTACCCAAATATAGTCACAGGTAAAGGTATGGGAGAAGAAATAGGAGAAAGATTGCCAGAGTTGTCTATGGTTGAATTAGAATTAGAGGAAAATAGGATGCTAAATTATAAATGTATTAAAATTAAATTTTTGTTTAAATATATTTTTAAAGTAATCTTTATGTCAATATGTGAATAATAATTCATTAAGAACCTAACTTTTCATTCTTACTTGCACCTAATTTTCGATTAGTTATTACGGCCACAAAAATAATATAAAGAAGAAAAAGGTAGCATAGTCGATATGAAGCAGCACACAGTTCTTTAAATACTTTTTTTTTCACCCCGATTACGCTCTTTTATCAATTAGTAGTAGTTTAACAATTTACTTTTCGTAACATATGTTAGAGCTGATTTATTATAACTTGTTCTATTGGATTATTGGCCGTATTTCTAAATTTTATTGCTCCTTTTTTATAAGCGTCAAATTTACTTGGAGTGGAGTTCGCCAAGACTGCCCATTGTTGTGTGCTTATTCTACCATCGTTGTACTTCATCCATTGAAGTTTATTTGTTTGCAATTTCATCAAGAAGGTTTATAACTCTAGATGGAGGAAATTTTATAAAGATAAGCAAAATCAGGAATCACCTTTGGGTAAGTGGGTTTGATTTGTCAGGCTTTCTTTTCTTGATTTAACTTTATATAAAGGTGTGCCTAAACATGGAAAAAGTCCCCACATTCTTATTATTTATATATTTTTCAATTAGGAATTCATTTGTAGCTAATTTTGGCTTTATCTTGAGCCAACAACTGAAGCATTTTGATCACTTTCTAATTGTACGTTAAACCCTTTCTATAATCTAAACTATTTAAATAACTGATAAATTATTGATTCAAGGCCTCTAAAGCCAGCTTAAAAGGTCTTTTATTTCCATTTATCAGCTTGGCCTTGCTTTTGGCTACTTGATGGAGGTTTAAGCCTGGTATGTGTCAATAATTAAATAATCTAGTCATTATATTTATCAGTTTTGTCTTAACTTAAGTGTAAAGTTTATTTAGATAGTTAAAGTAACTTTTTTTCTCTTTTTTTCAGTACACTTAAAATTATTTAACTTTATTGGGGTCAATTGATTCCAAATTGATTTATGCCTTACCTATATTCCCCCCCCCCGATTTATATATTATATACCTATATATAGTATTATAATAATATATAGTATAATATATATATATAGTATAATATATATATATATAATAAATATATTATAGATATATTATATATTATAATATATATATATAAATATAATTATATATATTATATAATTATATATATATATATATATATATATTTATTTATATTATATATTAATATATATATATATATATATATATATATATATATTATTATAGTATATATATTATATATATATATATATTATATATATATATATATATATAACTATATATATAATATATATAATATATATATATAATTTCTGGCCTTTTGCAAAGAATATCAACTCATATTTGGCTTCTTCTTCATTCCCCCTTTCTTTCAGAAGCTCACGGATCCGATCAAATGTTGTCCCAGGTAAAGTTATGAGGGATGAAATGGAGAGAATTGCAGAGTCGCGCCATGGTTGAATTAGAAGAAAATCTGGAAGCCAAATGCAATTGTTATCAGTTTAGTATTGCTTAGAAACCATCAGCAGAGAATATTTAGGAGATGGGATGATTTTACGTGAAATTGCTGAAATTGCATTTTTTGGAAGATGACAGAATGATTTGTCAGTAGGAGAAACAATTTAACAGAATGATTGGTCAGAAGGAGAAACAATTTGACAGAATGATTTGTCAGTAGGAGAAACAATCAAAGTCAACGCACTTCCGCTTTGTGTAAGTCCGCTTTTGCTCGTCGAGTATTATTATTGAAATGATTCGGACTGAAATTGAAAATTAGTGACGATTGATAGGGAACGAGAATTTTTTCCACTCCAGATACAGCACAGGGTTTTTCTAACTGAATGTGCTGACGCATGGTTGTATAGATGTCAGTACTCATGCAGTATGGATTTGGAAAGACAAGTTTAGACAGAATAAGTAAATGAACTTGCATGCCCATCAAGATTACAGTCCCATATTAATCAGCAGAAGGCGAAGAGTTTTTTAGTGTTTAAAGCAATCGCTTTCAGGAATAGTTAAAATAGAAGCGACTCAAAGCTTCCGAATCAGCTCTATTATCATCCCAGAAGATAACTCTTCATGCTGGTTTGTG
>JABUQX010085432.1:10000-20000 GCA_015478945.1 Trachelipus rathkii
ACTAGTTTTTGCACAAATTTTTCGCATGTTCAAATGGTTCGTTAAAATCTATGAACTGCATTTTTATTCAACCAGTTTCTTATGCAATCACTCTGACACTGACCGCGGCGTTTCCTCACTATCACAGCTCTAACACTTCCACATTTTTTAATCGTTCTATTGATGATTTGTCTTTCCACATGAGTGTCGTCATCAACATTTTTCTCGGCCTCCTTGAAAGCTTTGTGCCACTTACAAACCATAGTTCTCGATAAGTGGCATCCCCATAAGCTTCCTTTAAAGAAGCAAATGTCCTCAGTGGCGATTGTTAGGTTTCACCGAATTGATAGGGTACGGCTGTTTTAATATTTTTCCTGCATCTCGCAAAAACGTAACGAGGATGAGAACATTCCCCTCCCCCCCACCCAAACGATGTAGTGGCAAAAAGTAACGAGATTAGAACCCACGCCCATATCATAAAAGATGAGATGTAGGTGCAAAACTGAGTTTTAATAAATCTAGATAAAACTTGGTATTGATAGTAGCCTAGGTACTAGCTATCGCAACTGCGTATACGTCACGGAAAGAGCTACATTACTCAGGTTGTTCATGGGATATTTCTCGTAAACTTACTTTGAACAGAGGAGTATATATAGTATATATAATATTTTATATATATATATATATATATAAATGATATACGATATAATATAATAGTATATATATATATATATATATATATATATATATATATATATATATATATTAAAATAGTATATATATATATATATTAATACTTATAATTATATATAATATATATATATACATATATATTATAATATATAGCTATATATATATAATACTATATATATATATTATATATATATATAGTAATATATATTATAATATATATATAATATATATTAATATATACCACAACTAAAATTAAATTTCTATTGCTTAGACAGTGTTCTCAAAACCTGTTGGGAAGCGAAGGAAATATCTTAAAAGGGGGCGGTGAAGAAAAGTTGAATTAATCATTATTAAAAAAACTTTATTGAAATAAATGAAAAAAACAAAAACTACAATCTGATAGCAAAATAAAAATGTAAATAAATCCTTATAATTTTAAAAATCCGTTATTACAATGATTATATAATTACGATAATTATTACATGATTAACGAAAATTAAGGCAAAGAAAAAACAATTCTGTTTCACCAACTCCTATCTATTTACATATTCTCTCATTGATTCATCATTTTTTTTTACATAGAAATATTCACATATCCTGTCATATTGGTGTGTCTGTTTCTCTTTAGCCTTTTTGTCATTCAACTTTTCTATTATTGCCATCATATCTTCTTTTTTTCCTAACGACTCCATGATGAGTGTTGAAGATACTTTGGAAAAAAGTTAGATGACAATCCTTGTTGCTATCTGTAATCTCGTCAAGCTGAATTGAGAAAAATTTGCCGCAAAGTTTCGACAAAAGTTGTTCCTCCATATCTTCAGACATATCGTTAATTCGACGTTCAACAGTATTATTTGATAGTGGTATGAAACGAAGTTTTTTGGCAAAATTATCTCCAAACATAGTTTCCAACAATTTCAATTGCAGCTGGTTGAATAAGTTTTTCTCCAATGGTGTGAAGTTTTTTAGCACATGCTATTTTATAGCAACTTTGTAAGAAACTAGTAAAGCTTTTTCATTGACAGACAAAGAATTTTGAAATATTAGATTTTCGCGTTTCAAAAGAATTTTGTTTAGCAATAAAAAATTCACGAGGTTTGTTAACATACTCTCTATGAAGTGTTTCCAAATGCAGTTTAAGTTTGTCTGACTTCATGCTATCAGCTGCCAATTTTTGAACAAATAACCAGAGAGCTTTCTGCAATTAAAATCGCCCCTGTTGAATAAATCGCAAAATTTTATTTTGCGTAAGCAGAATTTCTTAGTTTCAAATAATTTGAAACTGCCACTTCATCGGTCTTTGCTATTGCTGCTTTGGAGGCTTCACAACATACCAGATTGCGGGTTACGTCCAATTAATATTTTATCCATGCTTCTTCACTTACACTCAAAAATATTTTTAAAAGCGAGAACCTAAACCGACGAATATTTATAATAAAATGGCCATTACTACCCGAGTGTGGTACATGCTACTGAAAGCTTGTAAAGGTATAAATGTTATCTTGTTCGGTAAATCATTGCCAAACGCATGATGTTCATTTTTAGCGCTTACAATTAATTTTATTTTAAATAAACTTTATGATTAGAATTTAATATTAAATAATAATATAATTGAAAGTGGCTGATAATTTTTAATTACAATAAATTAATAATTATTATCTATCTATTTCTATCTATCTATATCTTCTATCTATCTATCTATCCTATCTATCTAACATCTATCTATCTATCTATCTATCTATACTATCTATCTATCTATCTATATATCTATCTGTCTATCTAATACGAAATAATTGGAAGGGGGGCGCAACATAAATTGATGTTGAAAAGTGGGACACAAATACAAAAAGGTTGAGAAGCACTGCTTAGAGCTTAAACTTCAGACTGAAATTGCATTTAATAAATATTTTTTGTAGAAGACGATCTATTCCCAAAGCTATAAATCGTTCAATGCATTTTGATAGACTATATTGATTATCTGGAGAAATATTCTTATATAACTCACCCTCTACTGATTATCTAGAGATTATCTATTAATTATCTAGAGAAATATTCATATGTGATACCTCACCCTCTATTAATTATTTGAGATTAAACCTATTGATTATCGAGAATTTCTTATGTGATAACTCGCGCCTTTGTTGAACCATTACTCACCCTTATTAATCGGTAATAACAACTATACCAAAAAATTTGTAAACGATAACATATCTCTAATCATTTCTCTATATAAATACTATTAATAATTCATGATCATTCCTCTGTAAACTGTAATTTTCCACCTATAACTCCTCCTTATTCATAAATTCTATAAACTTTAGCTTGGGCCTACTGCTAACCGATATTGATTTATTTGTATAAGTAATTCAGATAATCGGATCTCTGTATAGTTATATTAGACACAGTCGACATGAAAACTAGTTAGGAGAGGACTACTTAACATGATACTGAGTGTAGTGAATATCCTACGACATAGCTTTATACGTATAAATCAGATGGTGTGACGTAGGTCAACGCTTTGTTTCCTAGAAAGAGAGAAACTACTATATCCTATTACTAAAATCTCTTATATTGACCTACAGCGCAGTTATTATGACATTTTATAGAACGTGTGTGCTTAGTTCATTCAGTCCTCAACTTGCGCCTGCAGAAGAAAAGCTTCATCTATGGCAGCAAATGCTCTCGGGAACTTAGCCTCTTGTATATATATAATATATATATATATCATAATATATATATATCTACTATATATAAGTTTATATATATAATATATATAATATATATATATAATATATATAGTATATATTGAGATAGCAGGAAATTCTGTTCAAATGTATGGTAAGTTTTAGCAAAGACACTAAAATAAAAGTATGTGGTTTAAATGCGTTGAGGGCTTTCGACAACTGACTTGCTGTTAAGAGGAGAACTGCTGATTATAGTATATATAATCATATTTATATTTATATATAATATATTATATATATATATTATATATATAATATATAATAATATATATGATATATATATAATATATATATATATATGATACTATATAGTAGTGGTGTAATCTGTAAAATATATTATATATATATTATAATATATATATATATATATTAATATATAATATATCTATATATATTTTATAATATATATACTAATATATATATAATATATATATATATATATTATATATATATTATTCCGCTTCAATTAACAGGGATGTAGCGCGCAGAAAGTGTTAAACCAATTTTATGGGTTTTTTGTGGGGAATTGTTTTTAAAAAAATTACATGATGATTTGTAGGAAGTTAGCTCACATCCACAGTCTGGCAATTCGCAATACTTCATCTTTGCAATATTAATCATTAAGATATTTTGAAATGAATAGAAAACTCCTCCTAAAGGGGACAAGTCCTAACAGTAATATTCTTACAAAAATCTATACCATCATTTCCTCGCTTGTAACATTTCATTTAATTTTCTTGTATAATCATTTTAAAAAGCTTTACAATTTTTGCAATGAAACTCTCTTTTTTTTATCCTTTGCACTGCACAAAGTAAAATGAAGGAAGTGTAAAAAACAGATTCAAGGAAAGTATTAGTATATCAACAGACTAAAATCAAACATTTAATTCTGTCTCCGCGTAGTTGCCTTTCTTTCTTTTTTTTGCGTTTATTTTTTATTTTTTTTAACTTTTACTTAAATTAGGTTCGTGTTTGCGCCATGTGCCTCGAGCAAATTGTCTAGATCGAATTGCGAAGCTTCCATTGCAAAAGTTGTAATATGATAGGGACTTTCAATCTACCTTTTATTAACCTGTGAGAATTTTCAGTGAAACCCGGTACATGACCTGACTGCCCAATATCTCTCTCTCTCTCTCTCTCCTCATCTCTCCTCTTCCCTCTCTCTCTCTCTCTCTCTCTCTCTCTCTCTCTTTCTCTCTCTCTCTCTCTCTCTCTCTCTCTCTCTCTCTCTCTCTCTCTCTCTCTCTCTCTAAACGAATTTGGAGCAATACAATAAGAAGAGCGACAAAATGATTACAAGCTTTATTAGTGGCTTGCTTCACGCGTTCAAGTTCTAAAAAGCAGAAGAATTGTTATTGAGAATTTTACGCCTGCTATTACTTAAATGAGGTAGCTGGCGGTAGACGGGGGATTTTATGTTCTCTACTTAAATGAGGTTAGTGGCGTAGATGGAGATTTTTATCTTTCTCTAACTTTATGAGGTATCTGGTGGTAGGTGGGGATTTTATGCTTTCTCTTACTGAAATGAGGTAGCTAATGTTAGATGAGAATTTTACAATTTTTATTACTTTAATGAGGTAGTTGGCGGTAGAAGCGAGAGGGAATAATAAGACAAACAATTTCCATTTCAAGTTAGTATCTATTTAAATGTATTATTTTATTAAAATCAAATTTTTTTCCATTGGTTTTCCTTACAATGTGAGGTAGTGAATTTCGACAGGGGAATAACGTATCAAACTTTTAAAAATAATTCCGCAATATCGCAGTTCTACGAGTTAAAAGTTTAAATGCTTTGTATATAATAATAAAAATTGCCATTTTTAATCTATAATACAAGAACACGCATATATATATACTATTTATATATTATACTATATAATATAATATATATTATTATATATAATATATATGATATATAATATAGTATATATATATATATATATATATATTTATATATAATATAAAATAAAAATATATATATGTAGTCCTCTATTTATGGAATTTCAACGTACACCCACACTGAGTGGTTGGGCTCTCTCATACTGATGCAGGAGGGAGGAGGTCAAAAATTCAATAATTCTAAACGATTTGGAACAGTAATTAAAGAACCTACACATATACCAGATCGTCCTAACCAATTGTTGAACACGCTTGATTTTATGTTTACCACTACTCCTTCCTCGATATAAATACATCATTCTCCCTCCTCTCGTACTCTGGACGAATCTTGTAGCTCTTAATTTTAAACTTTTTCTCCAGCAGCTCACATCCAAACGTACTTTCTGGTATAGTAAGCGGCTAATTGTGGGCTTGCGTCGTTTCTTTGCAACTATGCTTGGAGTGAAAACTTGCTTGACTAGGTATGCTTCGCTCACTGTTAAAAGTAAGGCCGTACCACGAGGTATAGCGGGTTCATTCATCTTTCAACTAATCTTTTTCTCCACAAAATCCATGTTCGATTGGGATGTTTTCTCACTCTTTTTCAAGAGAGAGACATTGGCTATCGGGCATGGAAAAACTCCGTTTCTCGCTCTCACTCTTATAATTTCTATCGCTCGGATCGTTGCAGGGCTTTAATTCGACAGGCTAAGCGCGCTTTCATAAAAGAAGGCGACAACCTTTGGTGTCCTCCTACTGGATAAAATTTCTGGCCTCTGCCAAAAACATTCTAATAACTTGTAATCTGGCCTTTCCTCCACTTATTCGCTGTGACGGTTCTGTAGCTAACTCTCCTACTGAAACGCTGATTCTCGGCCTCCTTATTTTTCAATCTATTCTACCTGGACGATTCCGCATCATTCCTCCTGCTTTCGTTCCTCCTCTCAGATTTCCTATGTCTTCCCGTGATTCCGCATGATCGGGTGCATGGATTCTGAGATCTATGAACCTCAGGAGCTAGTGCCCGATGACATTCCTCCCGTGTTTGAGGAGTGTGCTTCTGAGCTGGCCCTGTCCTTTCGTTCAACTCTCTCTCTATCCTCTTAATACTAGTACATTTCTCTCAGTCGCTGGAAGCGCGCCATATGTCCAGCAATTCCGAGAAAGGGCAGCACTCTGATCCTTCTAACTACCTGTTCTATATGTCTCACTTATATTCCTATTAAACAATTTTTGAAACTCTTCTACTACTCATTTTCTGGATCATTGGAGCTCATGACTTTCTTTCAGATCATGCAGAAGGCTTTCACGAGGTCAACTGGTGGCATACTATCCTATCTAACTGGTTTATGGTCTCTGCCCTTAGGGACTATGGGAGTCTTGTGTGGTGGCGTTCGACATATCAAAGGCTTTTGATCGAGTATGGCATGCGTCGTTACTCTCTAAGCTCCCTTCATTTGGGTTTCCTCTTCTCTTGCTTACCTTGTCAAGTTTCTCTTTATGGTCCCTCCAATCAGCCTCTGTTGATTAAGAAGCGACTTCTTCCTCTTCTGTTAATTGTGGTGCTCTTCCTCAAGGTTCTGTTTATCTCAACTTTATTCTTACATTTTCATCAACCAACAGACAAGCTTACTTCTACTCTGTTCACTCTTATGCCGACGGACTCACTCTTCCATTCTTCCCCGGCTCTTTCAATCTGCTTTCCCCTTTTGCAATCTGAGTTGCTCTCGTCTTCAGCTTTCGATTCTATTCTTGGCAACTGGATGGGATTTTCCCGTGGGCCACCGCACCTTGCGAAATTCCAACTCTTTGAACAACTCAACTTTTTACATCTTCCTCTCAGAAACACCTCCCAACTTCCTATTTTCCTTCGACGGTTTTCTAACGTCTCACCTGCTGACAACATAAACATCCTGATCTGACATAACAAAAAATGTCTTGGAAAACCTCATATCTACAGTGGTTGCCTAATGTTAAACCTCAACGAAGGCTTGAGAGTTTGTATCTGGTTGCGGGAATTTTTTCTTCTCACAGCTACTCCATTTATAATAAAATAAAGGCCTTATTCGCCTGTTTGAGTAGTTTCAACATCTGGGGGGCGCTTTGGCTCACTTCTATTGGATAGAGTTAGTCTAAACTAAGAGACTAATAAACTGTCACCTACTTTCAATCCTCTTGACGCATCTTTCTGCAAACGGTGACGTTAGCGCACTCATCTCTTTTCTATGAGGTATTACACGGTAGATCTCAGGAGTTGGCCGTCGTCAATTCAATCTCATTGCGTCGCCTCGTAATATAAGGGTGCATGCTCTCGCATGAATTTCGTGAGCATTGAAAATCCCAGACTCGTTCTTTGTTGTGCCTCCTTCTTCCAGCCACTTCTGTTCTGTGAAACTCCTTGCCATCTCTGTTTTCGATTTGTATAATCTTCCTCTCTTTAAAACACACGTCTGCGCTCACCTGAGGACTTAGGCTTGGGTTTGGGTGGGTTTTTCATGTATTTTACTTTTCCTACCGCCCTCACTTGAAAAGGGCCAGGCCATGAGTGTGTAATCTGAAAATAGATATACGGTATTTATATAATATATATAATATATATATATACTATCATTATATATATATAATATATATATATATATTATATATACTATACTGTTGTGTGTGTGTGTGTAGGTGTGTAGTGTAGGTGTGTGTTGGTGTGTGTGTGTGTGTGTTGTAGTGTCCGAAAGGTTAATTTTTAGATTTTTCTTATACCCTTGTAATAACTTCTCACTCTTAATTTTCTCCCCCTCTCTTTTTTTTTGTTTCCCCCCATCTCTCTCTCACTCCTTCCTCTCTCCCCTGTCGCCCCACTCCCCGCAATCCCCCTCCCTCCACCCACCCCCCCCTACCCTCTCCCTCCCCTCCGTCCCTCTCCTCCCTCCCCCTTTAATCCTCTCTCATGCTTCGTCCTCTCTTTCCCTCATCTCCTTCCTACACGTCCACGCCTCCCTCCTCCTCCCTTCCTCTCCCTCCTCTCCTCCGATCCCCTACCCTCCTTCCACCTCCTCTCCCTCTCTCCTCCCCCTTTTTTTTTTTTTTTTTTTTTTATCCTCCAACCCATCTTCCTTTGCCCCCTTCCCCCCCTCCTTCCCTCCCTCGTTTTTTCCCCCCCGCCCCATCCCCCTCCCTCTCACCCCTTCTCTACCCATTTCCTCCTCTCTGCTCCACTCCCTCCCCTCCCCCCTCTTCCCTCCGTTCTTCTTCCTTCTTCTTCCCACTTCCTTCCTTACTTCTCCTTTATTTACAGGTTATTTTCCTCCTGTTATTCTATATTTTACCTCTGTATTTTTCGTTTGATCTAGTTCTCCATCCAAGCCCCCACTAAATTAATATTACATAAAACAACATAAAGATCTGATAATCCCTCTCCCAACTCACCCACTGATATAACATCCATCACATATTTCGCCCCCCCCGGCCCCCCTCTCATCACATATTTCGACAACTCCTTCTTCAGCAACACAAAATCAATCATAATTTTCACTTCGATACCATCACGCTTCTGCCATTTTCATTTTCCCCCCCGTCACCCCAAATTTACCTGTTATACCATCCCTTTTCTGATAACTTATCCGGTTATTTTGATCCCCCAATACATCAATCTGAAGCTCCTACTCACCCTTTCTAAAACATCATTCAGATTATCCCAGAATGTCGCACACTCCTCAACATCACCTTCAGATGGACCATATTTTGCAACCACACATTCCTTGACCTTTTGAAACTTAAATTTAACCATTAGAATTCTAGTGCTCACACACAAAAAATCCACCATAGCTCTAGGCCACATGTCACTCATCAAAATCGCAACTCCTCTCCTCCCCCCCCTCTCATTCCTCTTCATTCCATCACACACAAATTTCACATCACACCACTCATTTGCACCATTTCCTTTCCTCTTTGTTTCAGTCACATCGATCAAGTCAAATTTACCCCTTCTAAATACATTAACCATCTCTCTACTCTTTTCCTCGACATTTATTCCTCTGACATTCTATGCACCCAAACAATTCACACAATTTCGCCTAGCAAGAGATAAGTGGTAGTGTGCAGCTAATCCAACTACCACCGTCCCTTTAGTCGCCTTTTACGACACGCAGAACGTACGCTCTGGTCAATTCTTTCTAACCCACACATAGGAATATAAGGTAATGTCTGTAGGTGTTGTCTGGAAGAGGAGTGTGTAAATGAACGCAAATGAGAAAGGCGAACCATTGGGCACTATATATATATATATATATATATTATATATATATTACTATACTATATATATATATTATAATATATATAAATTAGAGACGCGATATATGTGCATATATATATATATATATATATATATATATCGTTCTAAACATGGTTGTATGCGTACCTTCAAGGAGTACAAAACCCAGTATCAGAGGGTACGAGAGTCGGCTCATTAAATTAAGAAAAGTTTTAAATTATGAAAATATATTTTTATTTATCTTTGGCAACGTCACTAAACTCACTATTTAAATGCTTTTAACCCTATAAGCATGGAGAGTGTTTGGGCAGGAGAGAGAAATCCCCATTAATCAATAATAAAACACTTTTGGAACCATGTATTCTCTAAATACAATAGTTAAGTAGAAGACCGTGATGTGAGACGAAAGGAAAGCCCACCACCTTCCTCCTACCACCAATCT
>JABUQX010085432.1:32500-35326 GCA_015478945.1 Trachelipus rathkii
AATAAATATTAATTTAAATATAATAAATACTTAGCAAATAAATAAAAATAAGTAAACAATAAATAAAATAAATAACAAATTTAATATTATAACTGTTATACCCTTTTATATATATATATATATATATATATATATAACACATACACTTATATATATATAACTATATATACTCTATATATATATATATATATATATATATATATATATATATATATATATATTAGTGTTGAACGAGCACCGGATTTTTTGCGCACCACACCGCTCCCGCAGCGCACCGCACCGCACCGTCTGGATGTCTCGCACCAGCACCGCACCACCCATCATTCTGTCGCACCGCACCACACCTCACCGTCTCTTTTGCAATGCGCACCGCACCGCACCGACATATATATATATATATATATATATATATATATATATATATATATATATATATATATATATATATAATATATATATATTTATATAATAAGAAACTAACGCTCCTGAAGCGATGAGATTACCCACCAATGGGCGTATATGGAGTCTTAGATTACATCCCATGGCACTCCAGTGCCAACGGTTCTCCCCTGTTGCGCTCATATCCACATTCTTCTTAGATTAAAAAGAAAATAAAAAGTGGTATAAAATGGCATCCACGCAATTAGTCGGAGAAGCCTATAGGGGTGGCTCCTCATCACCATTAAAGGCCATTGACGGCCTCCGGTGATGGAGTTGGTGCCGTCACGGAATTGCCCGCCGTACGGTCTCCTTTCTTCATAAATTTCTGCAACCTTCTCGGTTTAAAATCTAATTTTCATTTTCTTGAACATCACCTCTCCTCTTCTAAACCTCATCTCTGGCATGGCGGAGTGCACCTCATGATCTTTACCTTCAACTAAACCTAGATAACCCGGGTTTAACTCTGCATGTTCTCGTGCTACATGGACTCTGTACTACATGGATGCTGCCTTTATGAATTACTGTCATTTTCAAATTCCAGAAACCATTGCAACTTATATATTTCATCCCAAAATCATGAAAAAATATATTCTCCATAACATTAAAAAAAAAATCTTTTCTCAGTAGAAAATGCAACAATCTTACTGATTCCTTTTCCTCATATCCTTTCTGACATTTTTCCAAAAATGTTAATTTTTAGCTTTGCTTCTTCCCCTTGCCCTTCTTTATTATTTTCCGTCAGCATAACTGCCGTTTAATCTTCAAATAAAATTGAACTCTTTGATCAAACGTTTGCTTCTATTTCCACCTTAGACGATTCCAATGCTATTCCTTCTTCTCCACCTCCCTCCAACATATTTATGCCAATATTGTAATTTCTTCAAAAGGTGTTATTTCTGCTTTTTCAGAGCTTAACAATAAGAAGGCGTACGGTTCTAATGGTATTCCTCCTATAGTTCTCTAAACTTGTGCTTTCAAGCTTGCATTTTGCCTTGTTAAATTATTCCGTCTATGCCTTTCTACTTTGGCCTTCCTTTCTTGCTGGAAAGATGCTCCTGTACAAAAAGAAGGGAACCAATCTTAACCCTCCAACCATCGCCAAATCTCTCTAGCTTCTGTTCTTTTTATAGTTTTCAGATCTATTCCCTGACAATTCCCCTTATCCACCTCCTCAATTCTTCTAATCTTATCTCTGATTGCCAGTATGGCTTTCGTAAGAAGCGCTCTACTGGCGATCTTCTTTCTAGTCTTTATAATTCTTGATAGTCTTTCATTCGGTATTTTGGTGAATGCCACTGTTCATCATTCAAATCTATAAATAGTGGTGCAACTTATAGCTCTGTTTTATCCTTAACTCTTTCTACTTTTCATAAAAGACTTCTCTCTATTACTTCATCACATATCCACTCCTATGCCGACGACTTCACCCATCATTACTCCCCTCATTTTGATAGACGTCCTTTTCAATAACAATTAGCTCACGCTAGGAGGGCACCCTCGGATCAACTAGCATCTGATCTTTTTCGAATTTATTTGGGGCATTAAGATCAAGGCTGCTTTCAATTACTCAAAAACACAGTTCCTCCATCTTTCCACTCCACATAATCTATCACACAGCTATAACATCATCTTTGAAATAACATAACTCAAACCTTTGTCTGTCCATAATATTCTTGGTGTTTATTTTTCTCGTGACCTTAATTGGAAGGTTCCTATTGCTTCTCTTTTTAAACAAGCTTCTAAAGGGTTGGGTGTTTGTTCTGAGGCGCATTCAGAATTTCTTCACGCCACCTCAGTTGTTTGATCTTTATAGGGGGTGTCGTTCACTCATATACAGAGTATGCCTCACGCATCTGGAGTGATTCCCTTCACACTCTTCTTCTTCAAATGGTTGAATCTAAAGTTTTTCGTCTTATCAATAGAAGTGTTGCGACACTCTTTATTTCATCGTTATTATAGCGGACACTGCTCTTCTGAACTCTTCAATCACATGCCTCCTCCATTGAGAAGGGTTCTTCTGACACACCTTTCTAAACAGTCTCATTTTCTCTATGCACTCTCTGACCTCAGACTTAACAGCTATGCTCAATCTTACATGTACTCCACTGGTAAAGTCTGAAATACACTTCCGTTATCTATTTTCCAAACTACCGTATAAACATTTTTTGCATGCCGTATTAACACCGTACGATATCTTTAATTTTGTAAATCACAATAAAAACTAAATTGTTGTAACTATACAATCCCAGCGACTATTTTTTTCTTGAGGAAAGGTGTAAAGCATAGACTCTCAAACCTATTTCGTCTACCGCCCACTTTGAAAATAAAATATTTTTCAGCGCCCCCCAATTTTTTTTACTTTACCAAAACTTAAAAACCACAATG
>JABUQX010085433.1:0-31690 GCA_015478945.1 Trachelipus rathkii
TTTAGAATGATAAGATAATTCTTTATTATTATTATCTATTTATTATGGTAGTTTGATTTATGTTATATATTATGCTTATAATGGGATGTTAGGTTGGATTTATTGTAAAATAATAAAGTTTATTTTAATTTATTCTTAAAATACATCTGTGTGTTTAATCTTCAATTTTAATATTAGAAGGGATGTATTCGTTCAAATAAATAACTTAACATATTCATGTAATTTTCATTATTCAATAACTGTTACTCAATTGCCTGAATCAATTCATAAATGATCAATATATATATTATTAGTTATATCTATTAGCTATATTATATTTAAAATGATGATATTGAGGGGTAATTATTTTAATTGTTTAGTGAATGATGTTAGTTTATAATTATATTATATTCTATAATTGTAGTATAATATTGATATACTAGCTATAATATTAGCTTATATTAGTGATTATAAGTTTAATATATATTAATATAATATATAATATATATATATTATATATATATATATTAATATATTATACATTATATATTATTATATGTTAGTATTATTATGGATAATAGGTTAGGGTGGTAGTATGGTGGTGAGTAGATATTAATGGTAGTGTTATATAGTTGTGATATAGTTATTATTAGTAGGTAGTATAGAGATTGTGTGTTATGTGAGGGTTATATAAGGTTTATATTATTTGACGAGTATCATATATTTTATATGAGTCATATATTTATATATTTAGTTATATAGTTTTGGGTTTTTTTATTATTTGTATAGTATGTATTGGGTAGTGGTGGGTGATTATTATTATGGGTATAGGGTATACATTAGTTATACTACTATATATTATATTTTGTTGATTATATATTTGGTTTGTAGGGTTGTTTGTTGGTTGTGGTAGTGAGTGTGTAGTTTTCATGGTGGGCTGTGTATTGTATGTTGATTTCAATATATGTTGTTTCTGTGTTGGGCTTAGTTTCGAAAGAGTGTTCTTTGCAATAAGAACTAATTATTTTGTTTATTATTAGTAGTAATATTGACTCTTTTTTCCCCTCTTGGTCTGCACTACCAAGATGGCGAAATGAATTATTTATTTCCATTCACGACTATCCTTCCCTCCCTTTTCTTTTGTAAGTGTTAATCTGTTATATTATATTCATGTGACCAGTTCAATTATTTCCTTCATTATATAACTGGTTGTGGGCCAAATTCTTAGGACAATATTTATCATTGATTATAGAATTATTTTGCGAACAATTTCGGTAAATTTATGTATCTTTCGGTCGTTCTGTGTTTTGTTGTTTTTTTTTACTGCTCGTTCTGTTATATCTATTATTTATTCGTAGGTATCACTTGTTCAATATTTAAATATCATCATCGAGGGATCCCTAATATGTTTCTATTCCCTATTACCTCTCAGTATACGTTATTCGGCTTATTTTTCTAATTTTTTTTTCTTTTTCGTCCATTTGTTCTTTTTCTCTTCTTTTATAGTCTTTCACTTCATTCGCTTAAACTTGCACATTCAGAAAATGTTGGAGCTCTCCATTTTCTTTTTGCGGTTCTGAGAAATATTTCCATCTTTTCAATCTACAATACTGAGGTAGGGAGATGACCCATGAATTGATCAAACGCTCTAACCATTTTAATATTTTCAAAATGGCAGAAACCAGTGATTTAAATTTTAATTAGCGATTCCTTAGAGTTAAATCTTACTCTGTTAGCAATATTAGACTACAGCTAAATATAATATATCTTTGTTTCTTCTAAGTATCAAGGTGACCAACTCCAAACTCGTTTCTCGTTCTTAATTATTCCTTGTCACTTTTCCCCAAAACTCGTTACATTGTCATTTGAAAACATATTGATTTATTCATATATCTTAATAACTAAGGTTTAAAGGATTAGGTTGTTCTTATGGTATCTTTGAAATTTTAGCAATACCTTCAGTTTGTTGATCTCTTTATCCTGGGGTGTTAGTGGTTGTTATTATCATATATTATCTGAATATATTGTCCATCTTAATTAATAATTATTATATATTATTATTAAAGTATATTATATGATTATTATATTATTATTATATATATTATATTATTATATTATATTTATATATATATATATATATATTATATTATATAGTATTTTTTTGTTTGATTTAATATATTTATATATTATAATTTATATAATATTATATAATATATTATATTATTATATTATAATCATATCAACTTCTATTTCCTTCCGGCGAAATTGTTATTAACGTATGGAACAATGGAATGTCAGAGAAATTAACTTGTTGAGGAGAGAGGTGAATGAAATGTTATTTAGAAATGGCAAACTTTGGTGATTTGCTTTCGCTGTGACGAAACATAAGATAAATCGTAAACGATGAAAATGAGCATATGTTCGAAATGTGTGTAGTGCTGTGTGTGGTGTAAGGTAATAAAGAGTAGAGAAGGATTTGCAATTCTGAATACATGATGACTGTGTATTACTAGAGATATGGTTACAAGTAGATATATTTATAAGTAGATAAACTTATGCAATCCATAGGCTCAGTGGTCGATGTGGTCTATTTATATCCCTGTGGTCCTTACAATTTTGGGTCAATCCTGATTTGGGTTCTATTTATTGTTTTTTGAAGTAGAGTTGCGAGTTTTCTGGATGATTATCGAATCTTTGATTTTTGCATTGGATTGGGTTGAGTATTGATCTTTCCATTGGAATGTTGTATTTTGTGAGGTTTGGTATGTACTCATAATTTGTTTTTGGATATTTGACTTCTAGAAAAAGTCGTGTTATTGTTGAAATTACCTATAGTTGGTTTTGGGTTAATCGGAGATATTTATTTGTTAAGAATAGGGCCCATAAATAGGATTTTTTCTGTGATGAAGAGTCTTAAGTTTTTGTAATCAAACTTCCTTTAAACTACTTATACGAGTGCATTGTTTTCTGAATAATATAATTCTATGAGTGTGTCAGGTAGAGATTGGTTTGATCTGATGTTTGAAAAGCCATGATTGATTTTTGTGCTGGTTGGTGGAAGAAGGAGATTGTGAATATATTTGTGTGAGTCTGGATATACAAGTCGTTATGGAGGTTGTTAGGAAATGGTTTATTCTGATCTATTATCGTTTTGTTTGCTTAGTGTATATAATTTATAGTTTAGTGGGGCTTTGTATGGAGAGAAGGTGATTAGGAAGGAAGTGGGTAGAATTAAGTGAAGGAAATTAAGTGTAACCATGTAATAAAGATTAGTAAGTCATAAGGTAATATAGGGATATTTAAGTAGTTTTCAAGAGCCGCTGGCAAAGTTAACCATCCTTTAGGTTGAATGTTTGAACTTAGTTGATATAATTTGCAAACTATAATTCTTGGTATTCAGCAGTTTTTTTAGCATTGGGTTATAATGTATAGCTATGTGGTTGTTTTGTGCTTAAATTAGGAAGTTAGAATGTAACAGTGAGTGGTTGGAATGAAGAGGTGGTGAAGCATTTAAAAAGTAAAAAAAAAGCGTTGTTGAATAATGTACTAAAAAGCCAGTGATGAAGTGTATCAAAAAGAAAGATTTTTTTGAATTGTAATATTAGGAGGATTAAATTATATGAATACTTAAAAGTGTGCATACTTAGGTAATAAATCAATGAATATTAAATTGATACAGTTTTTGAAGAGGATGAAAGGTGAATTTACAGGGGAATAGGAAAGCTCTTCGGACGAAGCGGCGGAAATAGTGTTTAAAAGTGAAGAATAGAGAAATAGAACTGCGTCCGTATATATATATTAATGAATAGGGATGGTGCTATTGTAACTTCGAGATGAAATGGATGGAGGGGGGAGAGTGGAAGGAACTCTCGAAAAATCTGTATAACATTGCATAATGAGGAGGGTTATGGTTGTAAATTGGTTGGGGTTGTGTTTGGTGAGTGTGTTTTTTTGGTGTGTTATTGTTTTGTTGTTTGGGCTAGTGTATTGTGATTTTGAGGTGGTATATTTTAGGGGGTATTTTTGGAGGGGGAGGGTCTTTAGTTTTAGTGGTAAGGTGAGTTTTATTTCAGGTGGTTAGATTGTTGAGGAAAAGTTGTAAAAGGGATTTAAAATTCTTTGGCTGAAGGTATTATGATTATATAGGGGCATGGTGAATTTTTTAATGTATTCATTCATTGATATTTGGAGTCGATGATGTCTGTATTTTTTGATTTTGGTAATTGTGTGAAACTTGCTGTAACTTAAAGCGTTTTTAGGAGTGTTATATGTTTGTTCCGAGGATTGGAGGAGAACAGTGATATAATACCTTATTTATTTTTATTATTGTTTTTATATTGTGTTAGATTAGGTGTGAACTGTAGAAATATTTGAGAGTGTTGGATACATTAGTTTATTGTATGGTGTGGATCGTGAGTGTATTTTATTAGTTGCTGTATGGTTTATGTTGCAATAGGAGTGGCGTTGTAGTGTTTGTAGTCTGGGAAATATATCGGGTGATCTTTTATATGATGCTATCTTAATTGGTGGGTGATTCCGTTTTGATGTTTAATGGTTAGTATATGGGGGTAGGCAGGTTGTGTGTGAGATCATCTGGAGGTGTTTTTTGTTTGTTGTTGTGGACTAGTGGTGTATTAAATGGGAATATGAATTGTAGTGTGGTAGGTGGTTAATATGTTCTTTTTGTGTGGGGGAGATATATCTATGATTTCTTTGCTGGTTTTATTTTTTTTATTTTGGTAGTGTTTATTTCTTTATTATCTAATGGCATGGAGGGGGAGGGGTTGATATAGGGAGCTCGGTTGTTATGCGTAGTGTGGGTTCTATTGGTATGAGGGGTATATGTGGTTTGTGGGTTGTTGTGTTAGAGCTTCTCTGAGGTTATTTTTTGTGAGGATGGGAGAGGATGTTATTGGTATGAGAGGTCATTATGTGATACGTGTGGTTAATTTTTATGTAGTATGATATTGTGCGTGTAAAGGTGCTGGTGTTTGGGTGGTTAGTATAGGGTTAAGGGTATGCGTGGTAGGCAGGATTTGTTTTAGGTTCTTCCTGTTAGGGCTTCAATTTTTATAGGGGGCGGTAGGAGTGAATAATCAGAATTATGATGGAGGGGGGTGTCATTATGGGTTTTTTTTGATAATGTATGAGAGATTGTGAAGTGGGAGGGTTCGCTACAATTATAAATGTGAATGATTCTGGTTGGTGTGGTTGGTGGTTGTGTAAATTTGATCATATGACAGAAGTTAGATGAAATCGTAAGAGATTTGTGCGCGGTTTGTGAGAATGTTAAGAGATTTGAATGAGTAAAATTCTGTGATAAGGAGTTTTTATTATGTTATGTGGTGTGAATGAATTGAAACATCCGTCTTGTATAATTGAGGTAGCATGTGTAGGCAAGCCTGAAACAAGTTGTGTTTTGTGTGATTTTAGAATATTTAGAGAATATAGTTAGGATATAAGAGCGAGATGCAGAGATGGTTATATGGAAGAGTTTTGTAGTGAGTGCACGGAAGGGTCCTGGTGTGTCTATATTAAATTTCTGTGTATAGAGAAGGCGAAGTCTTGATTGCGGCTTAGGGAGTGAGCATTGGAGGGTGTGAGTTTTGACCTGGTTTTTATCTATAGGGTATTTTCGAGACTATGTTCTAGAATTAGTAGTATGGATGCTAAAAGACAGAGTTATGTGAATTAGAATCTTAGGCTGGTGGAGTGTGATATATATATGATAAAAGATAGGAATGTAACAGTTTATAGAGTTGTGTTGGTGTGAAGAAATGGATAAATAAGAGAATTATATATTAAAGTAACTTTGAGATGGTTTGGCGCATGGGAAAGTATTCGAAGTGTAGTGTCTGTTTGCTAAAGCTGAGGTTTATTTATTGTGTGATGCTGGTAGAAATTCGACCTGACTGTTTGGTATATTCGTGTACATATATATAAGGATTCAGTCAGTAAATGAATAATCCCTGGATGAGAGAAATGTGAGTTTGGCAAATTGCTGAGAAGGAAAGGTCATATATAGTAGTGGAATGTCTGTGTTTTTTTATTGTATGAGGTTTATTTGTTGTGCCGTCACCTGCCAAGACTGAACCCACACTTGACGTAGATTTCATATGTGAGTGTCCGTCACTGTCCCGGAAGTCTGGATGGATGATTTTTCTGACTTGTGCGATTGAGGTTTTCTGAAAAATGAGGTAGATTAAGGGATCTAGAGGTCTGGGCTTTCTTTTTCGACTTATGTCAGTATTCTTCTACTACTTTTTTTTTCTGATGCCGGTGCATGTACGCACCTTTACCCCTAGCCTTTGATGAAAGGAAGGGGTGGGTTGGATAATATTATTTTATTATATTATATATAGTTAGAGTGTATATATATAAATCATATATTATTAAGTATATATATATGTAGGTAATTAGTTTTATTTATGTATAATGTATAGAGTTCCATATATTAGTATTAGTAAGATTTTAAGATCATAATAGTATATCTATTTTTATATTTTCAATACATTATAGTGATATATATATATATATATTGTTATATGTATTTCTATTATATTTATATAGATGAATTATACAAAGGAGTTTAGGTTGCCAGGAGAAGTTGTTAAATATATATTATTAGTATTTTTTATTTATGGTGAGTGAGTGATATATTTTATATATGGAGCATATATTAGTATATTATAGTTGTTGGTAGTATGATATTATAATTATTTTTATATTTGTGTGTAGTTGTTGAGGTGTGTATATAATATTATGTTTATCTGAACATTATTAATATCTAGTTTTATAGTTGTGGATAACTGTCATAAACCTATGATTATATGACCCGAACATCATGCCGCTATCTTACTGTGTATGTTTTTCCATAAATCAATATTGTTAAACGAATGGTGATTCTCAATATTATATACGTTTATGAATTTCATGTAATTCTTGTTCCAAAAACATAATATATCTGACGATATCTTTTTCTAATATCTTTAGAATTGTGGTCTAGATATGGTCAGTCGCTCTAATTTTACTCTAAAATGTATTTACTCCTCAGTGATTAGTATTGTAAGTCGAAGTATCAGTCTATCGAAGGAGATTATATTATTATTATTATTATTATATATTTATATTCATTCCCACTAAAGGAAATATAAAGCAATAGCATTAGAGCTTATAACCACCAATACATTATTGTGATGTATTGTATTATGATCATTATTATTAGGTTGGGGGGGTTTGTATTATTATTATATTAATTTTTATTAATTATGAATATTATATATTATTTATTTAGTTATTTATAGTGATTTATTTACTATTTATTGGTATGATTAGTTATTGATTATTATATGATTAGGTGATATTTAATGTATTATTGATTATTTGATTACTGATTTTTATAATAATTGCATATGTTTTATGGGATATGATTTATATTTGATATTATGTTATGATTTATTATATTTTATATTGTTAATATTTATTGTTATGTTTTTATGTATTGATTATTATTAATATATGTTGTGATTCTATTTATTTATATATAGTATTGATTATTATGATTATTATTTAATTTGTTTAGCACTGTTTCTTCGATAATAGAAATATCGAGGTCGTTAAGCTGAATATATTGATTTAAATAGTGAATCCGATTTTTTTGTTTCATGTGAGTTTATTTATTGGAACGTAATAGCTTAAAACCTATTCTGTCCTTAATATTGGCTCTTTGCCATATCTAAATAAATAATTCAAAGGCAAGTAGTGCTCTAATCTAGTATTAAAGATTCAAGTTAATAGTGAAGATCTGTGACAGTCAGTCGAGGTTCGGGTTGCGACTACACATCTACACTACGAGCTACAACACTATCATCCTAGGTTACTTCATCGCAGTCACCTATCCACACTACTATCACTAGCATACGACTATTCACTAACATATATATATATATTATGTATATGTATAGATATTAGGGTATATATAATAGGGTATAGTTTATAGGTATATTAAGGGGTTAAGTGTTTATTATAGTATGTAGGTTGTTTTATGTATATTTAAGTTGGGATAGACTATGTTAGTAGGTATAGAGTATAATTATTTTGTATCTAATATTGTAATATTATGTTTGCAGAGAGGGTGGTGGCCTGAGAGGTAAAGGTAGTGTCCAGACCAGAATTTAAGGAGCCTTTTAATGCCAGCTTGTTACATATATTTTTTATTAAGTGATTTATATTATTAGTATAGATTGTGTAGATCGGATAGTTATATATGAGGGTATATATATAGATATATTAGTATTATATGTTATTTAGGTATATTTGTGATGTAGGGATTGTATATGGGCTGGGGGATTATTAGTATATAGGAGTATTAGGTATCAGTTATTATTAGGGGGTAGTATACTCATGCCATGAGAAGAGAAGTATTCTCGTCTGGAAGGCTCAAAACAGTGTCGCTAACGTAGGTGGAATAAGACTGAAGTTCGATTTTTTTTTTTCTGGATATTGGCTAATATAGTGTTTTGTTGTTTTTTGGAATGAGCTATATCTTATTCAGGAGATATATATGTAGATAGCGCATAATAGTCGGCGTCATTACAAACATTTGTTTGTACCTCTGTAAATAAAAAGTTGAAAGTAATAAATTCCCTGTTTTATTGTGGTGAGTGTAATAAGCCAAAATTTGATCTCTCGTCTCTGGTCTTCTCCTTCTTCTTTTGCTCGTGTCTGTCTCTTCTCTGATCTACAATTCTATGGGTGCCATCCCTTCCCTCTCTCTATATATATCTAGTATATATTTATGTATCTAATAATATATATAATATACTGTGTGAGTTTTGTTATTAATTTTCACGATTATTATAATTTATATAATATAGTACATTATATATATATATATATATATAATGAGGGGGTAGGAGAGGTATATTTATATTATTATTAAATAATTATATATATTATTATGGGTAGTAGTTTAAGGGGGGTGTATATATATATATATTTATATATATAATAATATATAAAAATTATATATATATATATATATTATTATATATATATGGAGGATGAGGAGTAGGAGGGAGTGGGTAGGATAGTAATATGTTTATTAGTATATAATTATGTATATATATAAATTGTTTGTGTGTGGTTGTGTGCAGCAAATGCATTTTGTGTTCGTTTTTGTGTGTGTGTGTGTGTTCTGTGTGTTGTGTTTAATGGCATTAACATTCACCACTTTGCTTTATAACTCAAAAATATATTTTGTCACCATAACATGTTTTAAATTCTTCTATTGTATGTAGATTAGGTAAATCTTCAGCCTCTTTCTCTATGCTTTTTCTCATCTGCTTGGGGTGCATTAGCTGGAGCTTTCAACTGCATTGCTTGTGGGTAAAGATTAGAAGTAGGAAGGGGCTCACGCACCGTGGTCAGTGTGGTGCTTGTGCGTGCTGTTCTCAATTTGGTGGAGTGTAACCCAGTTCAGCACCCTGGTTGCTGGAAGTTTAAAAAATAAATTTACGTTGATGTGCGGGGTTTGATACGCAATGTAAAAGGGGATGGTGAGTTTGCGGTGCGGTGCGTGATACGCAATGCAAAATAGTATGATTGGTTCGTTATCTTAGGTCAGAGGGCCTTAATTCTAATATCTCCAGGCATTTTCAAAGTAATTCAATATAAATATAATTTTTTTGATTAATTTCTAAAGTCAAAAGAAATTTTTTTTTTATAATTTATTTTGTTTTATTATTCTCCATATATTATAAAATTTATTTTAATTTATAATTTTTCGATGATAAGCTAGATTTCTTTATTGACTATATAGTATAGGGGTTGGACTTGTCGATTGATTATCTTAGATCAACGATTGGAAAATTAAAAATAAAAATTAAATAAATAAATTTAGAGCATTAACAAATAATGAATATTAAAACATGACACTTTCGAATTCTTTCTTGCTATGCAGACAATTATTGCTTCTTATGTCAATGTGGTGTGACATACATGCAGATCAATCCATTCCCTTGTAAATTTCCCGAATTTTTAATATTTTTATTATTATTGTTTAAGTTAGAATCTCAAGAATTATGTTATCTTCCGAAAGAGTTAACAACCAAATAAACCATGAAAAATTAGAGAAAAAATTTGAGATTTTTCTTGATTCTTCATTCATGGATTAGATGTAAAAGCACAAAAATTGAAACTAGTGCCTTTTTTCGAATGGCAAACGTTTAAACACTAACCAGGGATCCTTAAGGGGAAAACAACGAGCTTTCCCAGGGTCGAGCTGATTACTTAGGTTGTCTTAATGTCATTTAGAATAGTCCCTAGTATTGGTGATTTTGCAAATTGTTCAGAGCCAAACTTTTTATATTTATTTTTCATATCTATATATGTGTATATATAATAGTATATATATATATATAATATAGATAATAATATATATATTATATAATATATTTATATATATATATATAATATTATATAATATAATTATATATATATATATATAATATATCTATATATTATATATAAAAAATTATACTTCACTCATCAAATTTTTCGATTTTTTGTTTGTATTATTATGTTATTATATTATTTATATTAAATTCATTATTATTATTATTATTAATATATATTGATTATTATTATTTATTAATTATTAATTATTATATTGATTATTATTATTATCATTATATAATATACATTATGAAATTGGTTATTTCCGCGTAGAGGACTGTTGAATTACTTATGGCAATAGTGCAATGAATATCTGCATGGCGGACATAATTGATCTGAGCGACTCCTGCAGAGATCGTTGGATTAGGGGAAGACATATGCAACAGGAAAGATAAAAATAAATAAAAAAAGACGGAGGTATGAAGATCTCTAGAGAAAGAGAGGTGCTTGGCATCGTGATAGAGGGGGAAAAGGTTGAAGGAAGTGGAAAAAATTAAGTACCCTGGTTACTTTGTAAAACGTGATTTTGTAAAAAATGAACCGCAGAAGATTTAGGAGAAATAAACAATGTTTTCGAGGGTGTGGGACAGATGTATGGATTGCTGAAAACAGGCATGTACCGAGGGGAGTTTAAGGTTTTGAATATAATACGACAATTAATACCTACTCTCGGTAAAATGGGTCGTAAGCTTGGACCTCCACGCACCTGTAGAACAAAAAGCAAGATTGTGCTAAGCGAGAGATGAAGAGTGCTGAGACTTGATAGCGGGAGCTGAACGGGATAGTAGCTGAAGAAGAAATCGGAAATAGGCCGTGACGGAATATAGCCCATTATTGGTTGAATAGAGAGACCAACAACTGAGGGCATGGCCATCCGTTAGAATTGAAATGAGAGAGAAACCCTGGCGGAGTTTCTATGTCTTGGCAGCCGAGGGAAGACCTTTGTTAGACAGAAGAAGAGGAGGATGGTGTTTGCAGGTTTGCTGTCGGATATGCGAACGAGAACATTGATTGCCTGAAGTGGAAGAGAAGATCTACGAGACAGATCCGCATGGGAGGCCGCCTTGCAGAGGACAGGCTGTGCCTCAAATCCAGCACCTGTATAAAAATAAAATATTCATTTTATTATATTATCAGTAATTATTATTAATTTATTATATATATAATTATTATTATTATTCATATATTTATATTATATTATATAATTATATTATATTATTATTATTATTAAGTTATATTATTATATTATTTATTTATTATTAATATTATATTATTGTTATATTATATTATTATTATATTATATTATAATTATATTATTATATTATTATATTTATTAGATTATATTATTATTATTATATTATTATTATCATTAGCTGTAGTAGTATTAATTGATGTTGATAATTTCTTGTGTGTAGTTGTTTGTTTGTTTTTGTGTTGTGTTGTTGTTCTGTTGTTGTTGGTTGTGTTGTGTTGTTGTGGTTGTTGTGTCATTTGTTTGGAAATTGTAACCCTTTGTGTCGCCCAGTTTTTTTGTTTTATTGTCGTAAACATCTATTCTTAGACCGTCGTTTGCTCTCATCTGCAAGAGTATTTTGTGGAATAAAAACAAAGCCTGGGTGACATGCAACTTTAGAGTCTCTTCTCTGATAAGTGTGAAAGAATCTGAACAAGAAATACTACTCGTGGCGGGAATAATTTCCTTTTTTATGAGGTTTTTCACCTCCATTATTATCATGCTTTTAGGAATGAGGTGAAAATGTTGATGAAGTAAATGATAAACATTTCTGAAATAACGTGAATAAGTAGTAGGAAGTAAATTATAAGAATACGGCGATAAAAATTTTTGTATTGTAGTGTTATCGAAATTTAGTTCCTTCATCTATTTATTTAAATGTACAATTTAGAAAACGCACAATTACTTAATTTTATCTGCCATGGTATTTCAAGGAAGGATCATTCAGGAAGTAGAGAGAGCAGAGATCAAATATATAACTCAACTCAACATCCCCTAGGTAGGACGATTTAACGCCCTGTCAGGTGGACCCAACGAGAAAGATTCCTTGTGTAACTTGCTAACGGCAAATCCTCGCTTGGCTGCCAAATGCCTATCGCGGATCGGGAGTTGTGCCTTTTTTATGCACTAGCCACGTCTGCCAATTTTACGCATACGTGAGTGGGACAAGCTAAGATAATAAGATAACTCACATTCTCATCGCTCCAACCCAGTCTCGATCTATGGGCCCTGTCTCTTCGCTGTGCGAGTCGGGTCTTTCCTCGGACAACTATGTAACGTGTACGCTCACTCAGGATTATATATATGTGTCGTTTAGTATGAATTTATGGCGTATGGATCGTACATCTTAGAGAGTTTCACTCACTTTTCTTAATGAAAATATGGTATATAGAGTTATATGAGAGATATATATATATTATTAGTGGTTAATGTATTTTTATTATAATTTTATTTTAAGTAGTATTTAGGTATAACGGTGCATAACGTTGTCAGTATTGATTAGGTGATAGTGATCGTTTTTTTTATAGTATATATATTTAAGGTAATTAGAAGGGGTATATTATCTTCATAATTTTTACCATCACTAGCTTTATAGATTGATATATATATATAAAGATATATATTATATATATGTAAGGGCGGGTGTGTTATATATGTTATTTTTTTTTTATATTTTTATGTGAGGGGGATACTTATATAGGTAGGGTATATAGGGTAGTATGATGTGGTAGGAAAGTAATAAATTGTTTCAATAGATGTTGAGTGGGAGTGAAAAATTACGTGAGTAGGGGGGTCATGAGGTGAAGAAGTAATTGTTTGCAAGAAATGAGAGTAACGAATTAAGAAAATTTTGTGATGAATTGAAGAGTATACTTAAAAGTCGAAAAGGGATCAGGACGAAATAAAATAAAATGGATAATACAAAAGAAAAATTAAAAAAATTACCTTTTAAACCACCTGAAGGAAATTAGAGGCCCTAGAGCGCAATTAATATTGCATTAGAGTATCGGAAATAGGCAACGGATGAAACGTAAAAGAGTTTTTAAAGAGATAATAAGGTAATATGTCCGTAAATTGTAAAAAGGCTGCAGAATTTCTCTTACATAAACATTCGTTTTGGGATAAAAACAAAAAACATGAAAAGTTATTTTTTGTCATAAATTTCTATTTATAAAACATAGCCATCTCTAGTTGGAAAAAGATTTGAGGATTATTTAGACAAAGAGGCAGAAAGATTATTAATAAGAAAATTTTGGAGAGAGTGAAGCTATAAAAAGGGAGGTATTAAAGGAGTAGATCCCTCTTGGATGCTCTAAAATTGTTAAGAAAAAGAAAAGGAAATGGAAAAATACAGGTGAAAATTATATTATATTGGTAAATCAGCATGTGTATAGAGAGAATTAGAGGATATATGATAGCTGAATTTATATGCCTGAATGGCTATTATATATGATATATATAATATTCTAGAGCCGGTGAGCGAAGATTAGGATTGAGCAAGATAAGATTTTGCAAATAAGGTGCGCGAGACCTATCAAAAGTTTGATATTTTAAACTTTAATGAGAGGCAAGTAAAGATGCTGGCCTGAGACTGAATCAAGTTAATATAGTTAAAAAATCCAGGTAGTAATATATCTGATAACATGTTCACTTTCGTTATATGTGAAGAGAGAGAATAAAACGTTATTTAAAGGCGAGGTGACTATATATGCTATTCATCTCGTGCATTTTTAAATGATCTATTAATTTAAGGTTTTATAATTTTTCACTTGTAGTTATTCATCTTTTCAATTTTATCCCGGTTTAGTATTTATATAGATTTTTATGGATATATTTTTATTTTGTATTTAGGATTTAGCATAGAGAAGCTCTTAGGTATAGTTATTTTATATCTGATTTTATTCTCGATTTGTCCATAAACTATAATCATATGAGTTTTGTATTTTTTATGATATATTATTATTTTATCTTATTTATTATTTATTATATAATATTATATTTGTTATTATTATTATATATTATATATATAAGGTGAGATAGTATATTATATTGTAGCTCAGATTTTTTTTATGTGTAGTTAGTTTATATTCTAGAGATTGAGGGGTAGTATCTATATATGTATATATATAGTTATAGTTAATATATATATATTTATATAGTGATATTTATATATATATGGATATATATATTGTTATGAGGGTTTGGATTGTTGTGTTTCGAGAGCGTATTGAGTGGGGCGCTTCATGTCTAATTTTATGAATTAATTTAGCACTCAAATATTTAATGTAAAAATCCGTTATTTGTAGCTGCAATTAGTTATCTACAGAAATTAATTTTAGATAAGTCATTATATTATGTGAAGTGGCTGTATATACTTCTAGTTTTTCTCGATTTTAGCTATATATAAAAGTGCGTAAAGGAAGAATTTCTTGTAATTTTTAATGTTTAGAAATGTCTGGATATCTTTTAATAAATTTCCTTATACTTATAAACTGCGTTTGCAATTATAAAAAGACTTTATATATATATATATGATTGGATCTTATGTATAAATTTCAAATATTTATGGGAGTTATAAATTTAAATTTGAAAAATTTACAAAAATTAACATGTTGAATTAACTTTAAAGCTAAAAACGTTGAATTTCTAGAAAAAATTTGACAGAATTTGCCTCTTAAATTATTATTACAGTTTATTTCAAGTTTTCAGTAATTTTTTTTTTTTTAGTAATAAATGAATGGTCTAATTTAACAAAAACTTTCGTTCTTCAGATCGTATTTTTGTTACCTGTGCAAGACCACTGTTTGACACCCGAGTGGTAGGTCGCATATGATGGTAATAGAGGGGTAATATAATTGCTTAATTTGTTTTTCTTTTTTTTTTTTTTTTTTTGTTTTTTTTTTTATTTGTTTGTTTTTTTTTTTATAATTTTTAAAGCACTTCGTCCCGCTTTTATGAAAATTTAAATTTCCGGGTAGATACGAGTGTGACGATGGTAGGTTAGAGTCAGAAATTTTTGAATATTTAAGAACACTTTTTTTTATTATACTTTTTCAACAATTGACCACTGGAAATGCATTATGCGGCCTGATCGAAATTGTAATGTCTTATATATTATCAAGTGAAATGTCAACACTTATAAATAGATTGTTAAATTTAAAATGTTTTGTGTGATCTAGTTTAATACTAATGATACTTAAATCATGTGTTTGATTTAATTATAAATATTCAAATGTATTAAATTAGATAAATTTGAGCAAATTTTTGAATATGTTAAAAAATTAACTTCTCTTAGAAAATCTATATAAAAAAATTGCTCGTTTCCTGTACTTGTGATACAGTTCAAAGGAGGGAAAATAGAATTTATACGATTTTATTGAAGAGTTTGTACCTTCTCACATATTATATTCTACACACGAAAAATTTAAATAAAAAAAACTTGCAAATATATAAAAATTAGTGGATATTAGTTAATTTTTGTAGATTAATTAGATGTAATTTGTAAATCAAGAATATGAATAATAATTAAATAATAAGTATATTAATGAGTAATAATATTAATAATAATAATAATTAATGATAATAATGGTATTTTTCATTATTAGAAATTTTTTTGAAATTTTAACATATAGTGAAACGTTTTTTATTTGTATAAAAATATAAGATCCTTTAATTATATTATATTTTACTGTGGAAATTACGTTATATGTATTTCTTTTAAAATATTATGTGTGAATGAATATAATTGAATAAAAATTATTAAATTATTAAGAAGTTTATATGATTTTCACGAAAGCTGGTACAGGAAAAGAAAGAATTCTAAGTCTCTCGTATATCCTGTTTTCTGTGTTGTGTTTCCTTTCGCGATGCGGTAAGAGTCTCTCTAGTTGGTTAAGTTTTCACTCAGTGAAACATAGATTTTTATATTTATGTATATTAAGTAGGGTTCGAGCAGAGCTTGAAAGATATTCTTTAAAAAGAACATATAAACGATATTGTATATACTTATAAACTACTAGCGAGTATATGTAATATCTAATTATGAATGAGAGTATTTATATATAGTTCCAATTGATAATAAACCTTTGTTAGCAGAGTAATTTTAAAAGTTGGGGAGACGGTTGGAGACTAAGAAAATGTCAGACTTTATGCCGGATATCCGGCCGTCTGGCCAATAACATAAATTAAAGCTTATGTCCCAGTTATCAGCACTATATTATATATATAATTATAATAGGATATATAGTATATATTATAAATATATATATATATACTTAATAGATTGTTAATAGTGTTGTTTTTTTAGTATATATAGTATATATTATATATATATAGGTATACACCGTATATATATAGTATATAAATATAAGTATATATATATATATATATGAGTAGGGTGGAGCTAATATATATATATATATTATATATATATATAATTATAATATATATAGGTAATATATTTATTTTATATGTAGTTTTTATATCTATATAGTATATCATAATTATTATATATATATATTTTATATTATTTATATTATCGTAAAGTATATCTTTTGTAATACAAGAACAATCCATAATGTATAGAGTAAATAATTTCCGTCCAGTTGTTCTTGTTTTTAGCCGTTGGTCAGTGGCTTTGGGTAAAATTTCCTGCGATTTTGAGAAATTTTCGTCAAGTTTTTTCATTATGGAATCACACACTGGTCATTAACTCTGTTTAGGTTTAGACTCTAATATTATGATTTTTATTGTTGTTGTTATATTTTTTTTTTTGTTTTCTTCAGCTAGTTTGGAATCTTGCTTTACACCTTGCAGGTGTTAGCCAGCACAATTTGCAACTGGTTTAAATCGAGAGAGTGTTCTAACTTATTGATAACGGGTAGTGAGATGAATGGAAATCATCTTATTCTTGCAGAAAAATGATGAGAATCAAGACTTGAAGTTTCTACAAGGGAGGGGGGATTGAATAGGCTAAAATTTATGCTTCAACACCTCACGCGGTTATATAGGCTTTAATGGAATCAAACCTTATTGAAAAATGCATTTTTTTTTTTTGTGGTGTGTTTTGGTTTTTTGGTTGGGGGGGGTTTTTTTTTGGGTTTTGGTGGGTTTTGTGTTGGGTTGTTTTTTTTTTTTTTTTTTTTTTTTTTTTTTTTGTGTGTGTTTTTTTTTTTTTTTTTTTTGTTGCTGTCAAGCCAAATGCTTCTGTGAAAGTGTGGTTTCTTAATCTCTTTGGGACTCATTCATCCTCGATATATTAGTCGCATTAATTATTCTTCTCGACTATGATTTATATTGCCTCTGGGAACTTAATAACTGCATTTCTTCGAAGTGTATGTGGTCTTGATGGATTAAGTTAGAGAGATGTACTTTCTCGCTATCAATTTTTGCACTCAAATATTAATGAGTTTATGTATCTGAAGCAACTCGCCTGAGCTCAGAGGTAGATGCTATCTTTCCGCTCTAGCACTAGGGAGGACGCTCAGTTCTAAGTACTGGGGTAGCCAGCAGAAGTGAGCTATTCTTATTTAACTCTATTTCTTCGTCCCACAATTTGAGTACTATGGTAGTTGTGCTTTGCTACTAAGGAAAGACTGTCCGCGGGGCGGATGCGCAATAGGCCCTGGCCAGCCCCAGCAGATTTAGTCGTAGGGCAACGTGTAACCAAGACCTTTCTCGTATTTGGTCCGATGGGGGCGCCTATTCTGACAGGTCGTATTCCTTAGAAGACAATGACCTTATTTCTCTTTTATTACATATTCTATATTTATTAAAATTATATATGAGGAAATCAAAGCAAATTCAAATCCAATTCAGGTTGTTCTTCCAATCTTTAGAGTTTAACCAATTTCAAGCGTTACTTGTATACCCCTAGCGTATCTATATTTCATGAAGATCCGTTTCAGAATGAGCTAAGGCAGGTAGGCACAGCTTACGGCGTTGTGTACTTATTTTTTCAATATGCAGCGGCCCGTTTGTGGTTGTGTTGTTGAGTTTGCGGAGCACATTTACACTTTCTCTGGAGCTAAAAATATATACAGTATATATTTGTTTTCTTTATCCGACTACGGGATTTGTATCTTCTCTCTCTACTATCGAGGTTCTATTCTAATGCCACTTGGGTCTACTCTGAGTATGCTGTGATATAAAATGTAAACGTTTCCTGGAGTTTTTCCTTCATTTCATTATAAATAGAAAGCAGATATGTTAAAGAATGAAGAACACTTAAAGAAGAAGAAGCTCTGCAAAAAGTTGGACTTACACACACAAACACACAACAACACACACACACACTACACACACACGTGAGAGCAGCACACATCCACACACACGACCTGGAGCGAGTCACGACACACACCGACATCTACACTATATCGCACGGGACACACAATTGTGGGCATCACACCACAGAGGCACACAGCACACACACGCGACTATGGGAGGGTTTAGGTGTCGGCGATGTTTGTTTATATAATATTCAAGACAACTCATTAATAGTTGAAGCAAAATTCAGAAAGAAAAATATAAAATAGAGGCTATCATTAACTCACAATAAATAGACAAGACACAATCTAGTACACGAATCTGTAGAGCGTAAAGCCTTGTGTCTCTTGAATTGTCATAAGACAGAATAAATAAATTTTAATTTATTACTGTTCTTACATTTTATGTCAATAAAGAAGAAAATAAAAATTTCCCTTTATGTTCCAATAGTTTTATTTTTGCACCTTTATTTACTCTTTTATATAATATACAGTATTATTATTATTATTATATATTTATATATATTTATTATATGTATATAGTATATATACTATAGTATATTAATATTTATTTATTATTTTATATATTTATATAGATATATATGGACATAGCGGGTATAATATATTATTTAATATATAAATATATATATATATATATGGGTAGTATATATATATATATATTATTATAATACTATTATATTATAATATATAATATATTATATATATATATATATTAGTGAGGTTGGTATATTATTTATATTATAGTATTATATATATATAAGTGTGAGTATTATAGAGTAATTATATATATAATATATTTAGAGTTATAGATTATAGGGAGTAGTAAGGTAGGTTATAGGTATGGCAATATATTCTGTTTTCGAATCTCGGAATTTGATGCATAATATGATATATTTATATGTTGGGGGTATTTATTTATTTAGTATAGTATATATATTATAATTTATATATATATATTATATATTATTAGTATATATATTATATTTATATATATTATATTATATTATATTATTTATATATATATTAAAATTGTCGAATCCGGATTCGAATCCTAATTTCTTGCCATCACTGAATATATATGTATATATATTATATTATATAGTATATATAATAATTAGTATATATTATATATATATAATATATATATATATATAATATATATATATATATATAAGTAATTATATAATATATAATTTATATATATATACTTAATATATATAAATATAATATAATATATAATATATATAATATAATATATAATATATATAGCTATATATATATATATATATATTATATATATATAATATACACTATAAATTTGTAAAAAGAAAAGTAATCCATAACATTGTAGATTCAATTCATTTGGAGATATAATAATTGTTTTTTAGAAATATCTTCTATAAAGAGAGAAATTTAAAGAATTTTATAAAGAATTTCTGTTACTATCAAGGAAATTTTTTGATCATATTACTCGTCAATAATTCCCTTATTAAATATATCTTGAATATACTTGAATTTTATTTTTAAAAAAATAGTAGCTATTTCATGTTCAACTGAATTGTTAATTTTGGTAAAATAACATCAGAGTTGTCAAATATGATCGCATTCGAATCACGCCGATTTTAATAATTGATCTAGACTGGCATCGAATCATAAATCCAAACTAATCGGAATTGAACCGATGAAAGATTTTCCTATAACCGATTCCCCCCATTCCTATTTAACACAACAGCATTAATTGGGTTCTATACTTGATGTGCATTGTGGCGTAAAAATATATCAAAACTTCCCCCCCCCCCTTAGGTGCGTGGCTGCATGACTAACGAGTCAGGTAAGCGAACATCAAACACGAATTTTGGACGTTTTAGATAAGGAAAAAGGTTAAATAATGAAAGTGCGTAGCAGAACAAGCATTGACCGCCATGTCGCTCTTTTTCGGAATAGCATAATTTGATTTGATAGCAAAGTTTCAACAAAATTTATGTACGTATATATATATATAATATATATATTATATATATATATATAATATAAATATATAAATACACAGATTTAAAAATGGTATTCGCAAATTGTTGACACCAAGTGATAAACGATGTTCACTGTTGATCAAATCGCACCCCAATGTTTGAATATTTAGCACAAAATGTATTCAAAGCCACAGCTTTTTAGTTGTTTATAGTGTAAACTATGATGCTTAAATGAAACACCTGGTAGGATGGAGATTAATTAATGTGCATTTATATAAAGATTTTAATAAAAGTTAATATAGTAGGATTGTGATTATTGTTATATATGTATTATTATTATTCTTTTATATTATATTATTATTATTTATTATTATTAATATTTGAAATTTATATAACCTTATTTTGTTTTAATTAAGTTATTACTTTAGCTCTTCTGGGTTCTTCTAATTTCCTTTTAATTTCTTAAATTATTCTAGAAAAATTTACAAAGAAAGAATGAGCATATTTTATTAGTTTCCTACCGGGTTTCGTCCGTAACTCGATAATCTTAGAGTTTCGAATTTAACAATGATTGCATAGTTAGTATCTGCAGTAAGATTGATAAATTGATTAAATTGTTGGTACACCCCCCCCCCCCCGCATTTATTATTTAAATTAAGGGTTTCCACTCTTATATTTTGTAAATTATTTTCTAGACTAGTTATCTCAAATAATGAAATTAGAAGAAAACTTTTCGTGAATTGGAAACATATAAGTAACATTATATTATATTATTTTATTATTATTTTATTATTATTATTATTATTATTATTATTATTATATTATTTATTATTTATTGATAATTATTTATTATTATTTTATTTATTTATTATTACAGTTAATTAAAATGTCTAAGATTAACAATCTTGAATAAGCCGATTGAGGTGAGAAAGGAAAAATGGACAAGTTGACTTCTGACTCAGGAATCATTGTATTTGCAGCATGGACACCTAAGTATGCAAAAGGAATTCATATGATTGGGTAATAATATAAATAATGAATAATTTAATCAAATATTAAGTATGAAATTGATGATACCACAATAATAATAAATAAAATAATAAGAAATAACAATATATATAATAAAATAATATATAATAATAAACATAATAATTAATTAATATAATATTATAACATAATTAAGCGCCCTGTATCTTCGGCGAATGTTGTATGATATCTGTCGTAGTGAGTGAAGAATTAAGAATGAATCGGAAGAACAAATGTAGAGGTGATGAGATGTATTTTTTCATTTGATGTATCACTTTGCAGCTCAATATACAAAGATAGAGAATCTGTGAAAGACTAGTGTGTGGAATAGGGTTGGATTAAAAAAACCGTTCGTTTTTTTTTAAAAAAAACACGTTTTTTTTAAAAAAAGACAAAAGGCCAATATTTTTTGTTCTTTTTTGGTTTTTTTAAAATTCTTATTTTCATATATATCAGTCCTCTTTAGGGTATGCTATCTAATAATATACGAGTAGAATAAATATTTTAAATAGAGCCATATTGATCAATATTTAAAGTGAGTTTGAGTGATAATAAAGTTTTATTATGGCGTTTCTAGGGCAATACTATACATGTCACACCCAGATTTAATTATTCTTACTATATTAATATAATATTTATAATAATATATAATATATATATAATAAATCTAATAGGTTATATATATAATATATATATATATTATTAAGTTATATATAATATATATTATAATTTATAATATATAATATATATAATACTAATATATATATATTAGAGTCATAAATTATATATAGTATATATATATAATATAATATAATATATTATATAAATTATATATAAATATATCTATAATAGTATTAAAAATATAATAATTTTTAAATAATATAAATATAAATGTATATTATTATATATATATATACTAATATATAATATTAATATAGATTATAATATTAGGTATATATAAGTATATATAATAAGTATATATAATATATATAAATATGTAAATAATATATAATAAGTATAATATATTATATATATTATATAATATTAATATATATAATATATATACTGTATATATAGATACGTGCTTTATTCCTCTATATATATATATATTGTACTGTATATATTATATATATAAGCTATTAATTAATATATATATATATATAGTTATTAATATATATTATATAATATATATTTCTTCATATAACCTTTTGCTCCCCAAGACTGGTGGTAAGGGTCGTAACAATCAAAAGAGTAAAAGCTAGGTAGAATGAAATGACAAATTCCCTTCTAAAAAACGCCAGCCTTACCCTCCCTCTGCTACCATTAATTAGTAAGGATCGTCTGAGTCAGAAATCCGCTAATGCCATGGAAACTGCGACGGACCTCTCACTATGGTATCGTCAGTGTATGGTTCATCCTTGACCCAGGTGGTCCACAACCATACCCGTCACAGACCCGCCATTCTCTTCTTATATGCACATTATATTTCGCCTTGCAAAACTGCAATTTCTGTCCTCAGACATTCGTTTACTGCCTCAATACACTTTTTCTTCGATCTCCCAGCGGTCGGTTTCAACACACTCGCACTATACATCCGCTTAACTCGTTAAAATTATCTTTCCACAATGAAAATACATTAAGTGCATTTATCTCTGTTTACCTTCACACACCACACAACTCTTTAAGACATGTTCATGTCTAATTTTATCAATTCTTCTTCACCTAATACTCCCATAGTCATGCTAAACAATTGAACTTTAAGATCTATACTTCTTATCAGACCATAGTCTGACTACTATAAATTAGCAGGTAACAACATACGTCATGTAAGACCCTATGGCACTAAGACTTAGTCTTTACTTACTCACGATTTAATTGACCAGCACTTCCTGCCAGTTCAAACTTCGCATACTAAAATCTTTGCATCATCCGTTTCCCTTCTTACCAAACTATACTAATATTTATAAACTCAGACAATTTGTTCAGCTGCTTCACATCTAACCTACTCTTATCTAGTTTATTTCAAAATCCGCTCTTTACACACTCCTGCAAATTATCTAAAGCCTAATCCTCTCAAACAATTAAATTTCGCACACAAAACAATAATCATCCGATATATATACCCTCCACTCATCTACATTCTCCATCATTCTAACATTTCTGTCGTCCCCCCTTCATTAAAATATCTAATACAGCCATCTCATATACAAATTGAATAACCAAGGAAACATACATCCCTGCTCACTCCCGTATTAATACTAAACCAATCATTTTGACACATTTTATCTTCTTTAACACGCTCACTATCGCTACATTTTTTGATTATTCAGAACGCCTACACAAACTTATATCCAGTAACAACCTGCATAGTAGCTTCCATAAGCTTTCATTACCTGTTGCAAATCCATAAAGACTTAATATAACAATTTATTCCTTCTTCGTGACTCGATTTTCTCTATATTTGCTTCATGTAAAGGATTTGATCCACACATCGCTCTACGTTACTGCTAAACGCCTTGTTTCACAATCATCTTCAGTCATCGGCGCACCTTTCGGACCAAAACCAAATAGTATCTTCTCTATAAGCACTCTAAAAACTAATTTCCCTATAAGTTCTACAGTTTTTTATCCCCTTACCTTATAAAGGTAATTCTGCTTCTTCAATTCTTGATATAGCCTCCAAAACGCTTTATTTACACAACTTAAAAATCTCATTCAATCAAAATCTTGCCTCCGTTCTTGATCATTTTCATCACGTATTCATCTATACTGAGATTTACATTCTTTCACTATTCGACGCTGCCTTCAGAAATCATCGTTATCTTCAAATCCAAAAATCCTTATGCTTCTTGCACCATCAAACACCACAGCAGTCACATACTTTCGATTACTACATATTTAGACAGATTTTAAAGTTTTTTTCCTAACACTCCCTCACATCCGATTGTAAAACAAAACCCATCCGAGTTCATTATCCTGACAGGTTCCCTTATTCTACATTTTGTAACAGTCTTTCGCGCCTTCCTTCCGAAGAGTTCCTATTCCCTTGATATGATCCCATTCATCATCTTCCAACGTGTCTTTTTACAGTATTCTTGTTCTCTACGTATCATCTTTTAGCATTGTATTTTTTCTCACTTATATAATCAAGCACTTTTCTTTTGAAACTTCATCATTGCTTTTAGTACATTTAAACCACGCTTTTTTTTTACTTTTTCACTTGAACCACTTGCTCTTTCATTTCCACCATCTTCAATGTTAGCGAGCTCTTACTTCTACTTTAGACTACCACATACTTTTTGCACTGCTAATAATTGCTCAGATTTTTTAGTTTCCGCTTTTTCCACGTTCGAACTGATTTAATTGCGAGCGTTCTACATACTTATCCCTTATTACTTTGTTCACTAAACTTTCCTCTTTAATTTTTGACCCTCTTCCTTCCGTAATCCTTCCTTTCCTCCAAGTGCCACTAACATTTTAATTATTACATAGAACAAACATAAGTATCCGATAATCCATTTCTAAACACTCACTCGATTTAACGATCCAACATATGGACTTCAACTAATACTTTTTCAGCACCAACACAAATATTCATTCATACTTTCACTTCGATACTTATCTCTACGTACATACCAATCTAGTATATTTTGATTCTTGTGGTTTAAAAGAAGAGATTATTAAACACTACCATCTCTCCTCACAGAAATCAATCAATTCCCTTCCTACCATTCTATTTTCCCGACACCCCAAAACAACCTGTTATACCATCTTTTTTATCAGTCAATTGATACATCAATATATATTTTATAATTATATATATATATATAATATATATATGATCCTATATAATATAAATATAAGTATATATTATAATATATAATATATATATATTATATATATATATATTATATTATTATATACTATACTATATTATATTATATCTGTGTATATAAAATGTATTAATATGTCATATTTAGGCTAGGAGGGGTGTTGTATATCGTATACATTTAAACGAGTTTATATACATAAATGAGGTAATTTAAAAACAAAAAAAAACTATTTGTTTATAAAAACCGTTTTTTTTCAAAAAAAAACATTAAAAAAAACGTTTTTTTTTACACCCTAGGTGTGGGGTGAAATTGTTGTGATGAAAAAAAAAAAAGAATAGAAAGAAGAAAAGTTGCACTCTGATGAGTGAATGTGCAACAGAGCTATGGTAAGACTTTGTTTGTGTATAGTAGAATTTCTATTGTTAAATTTAGTTTTATGATCATGTATTAGGGATGCTTAAAACAGAGTGTAGACTTTGGGAAAATGGTTTAGTGTTAATGTGTAATTTAGAGCTCGAAAGATTATGGTAGTTTTTTGTTAAGTATGGCTAATCTGAGGTGATGGTTTACAATAGTGTGTGCTTTTCTGTGTATACCTGAGTGATTTTTAAAATAGATGAGTAGGGCTTTCAGAATTTGATTGTGTTGTGACGTAATTGGTTGGGATAGATGATCGAAACAGGGATGATATAACAGGTACCTTTGGGTTGAGGAGAAAATAAGAAGGGTAGGAAGGTGTTTGATTTTATGTGAGGAGTAAGAGGAATTTGGTAATGATAACATTCTTCGGCACAGAAGTATTCATAGTATAACGAGAGCTGGGTAGGTAAGGTGTGATCTACTAAATAAGTATCATGTTGGTGAAGAAATGTTGAAGTATATTGGATACGTTAATAGCAAGGGTTTTGGGAGAATATCAGATCATCATGTTGTTATGTATAAGATTAAGTTATGGGGGCATGGATGGAGAGATGCAAGGAGAATAAGCATTGAGTGGAAGAATTAGTGAAATGAGAGTTAAGTGAACTGTTTATTAGGGAAACAGTACGTGGGGTTTGAATATAACAGAGATAAATTGAGCAGAATCTGTACGAAATGAGAGGAAATCTTTCGTCTTTAGTTTAATAGTGGCAAGAGAAGTTTAGTGTGATCTTTTCATAGTAGAACTTGAGAGTACAGAGATGATCAATAGATGAGTGGTGGATGAAAGAAGTGATTTGCAAGCGTAAAAGTAAAGGTTTGGTTGAAATGGTGCTAAAAGCCCAATGAAAGTAGGTTAAAGAAAGTGATGAATATTATAAGGAAAAAAGGAATATAAGAAGAAAGGAGAGTAATGAAGAGTTTGAATAGGAAGAATAAATGATGCTATCAAGGGGATAGGTAGCTCTTGAAGGAAGTACGAAAGGTTAAGAAAGGGAAGTTTTCTTCATAGAAATAACAAATAAAAAGTTGCTTTCTTGACTGATAAAATGGATGTAGAACAGTGTGGAGGAAACTCTTCCTAAATTGATACATTATGAAATAGTTATTGAAAGTGAAATGTGTGGGTGGGTTTGAATGTGTAAGAGAAGTAGTTTATTTTGGTTAGAGTTTGAAAGTTGTATAGAATGGTAAATTCCGCAGATATATGATCGAATACTGGTGCATTGATTAACTTGGATTATGGAAGTCGTGTAACAAAGCGTTTGAGGAGTTTATAGTTCCGAAGGATTGGAGGAGAGCGGTAAAAGTATCCTTATATAAGGGTAAGGGAACTGTAGGAACTATATTGGAATTAAGTTATTTACTGAGTGTTGTAGAGAAGTATATGCTGGTATTTTGTTTTTTTTTTTTTTTTTTTTTTTTTTTTTTTGAAGAGTGTGTTAAGAGACTGAGAGACTGATTGGCGAAGAACAAGGTGCATTTAGAAGCGGTAGAGGATGTGTAGATCAAATTTTCACATGGAAACAATTGATTGAGAAAATGAGAGGTAAGAAGTATAAATTGTATTAGGTTTTATGGACTTGCAACAGGCATATGACAGGATTAATAGGGAAGCTCTGTGACAGGTGTTAGTAATATTTGGTATTGGTGGTAAGCTTCTGAAGGGAATCAAAAGCATGTATGTCGATAGTGAAGCTTGTGTATGAACAAGTGAAGTTGAAAGTAAATGGTTTAATATTAATAGTGGAGTGAGGAAGAGATTGTTGGTGTTATGTTTCTCTGGCTATTTAATTTGTATATGGTATTGGGTGATAAATTAGAGGTAAGGGTGGTAGGAGAAGGTGTTTGACTGATGGAGAATGGAAGAGAGTGGAGGTTGCCCTGCTTATTGAGAATGGAAGAGAGTGGAGGTTGCCCTGCTTATTGTATGCTCATGATTTGGTTTTGTGTGGCGAATCTGAAGAAAGTTTGGCTGGGTGTATAAAATGAGGGGTTTGAAAATAATTGGTGGTGGTGGTAATGAGTGAGCGAAGTCTTCGGTGTGAAATCATGTTTGATGATGAGTAATTGGAGTAAGTATCTGAGTTTAAATATTTAGTCTAATGGTGATAAAAAAGGGAACTATGATGCAAAGTGTAGTAGAAAAGTTGTGAATGGTAGGAAGGTAGCTAGTGCAACTAAATCTGTGGTGAATACAAAGGGGCTAAGTCTTGAGTGCCCTAGGGTTCTAAATGAGGATATGTTGTTCCGGTGAAACTATGGTGTGGAATAAGAGGTATAGCTCTAAGCCCTAAGGTGCCATCTGTTCGGATGGATAATCTTAGGGGCGTGTTAGGTGTGAAAAGAATTGAAAAATGAGTTGGCAAGGCAAGAGAGTGTAGTAATCGATGAATTGCGGGGTTTTGTGTTTGGTATGTGTTGTTGGCCTGGCCAAGGATGAACCCCAGCACTTGACGAGATACCAAGTGAGGTCGTAGGTCTTTGAAAAGGTAGTGTTTTTCTTTTTCTTTTTCTTTTTATTTTTCTTTTTTTTTTTTTTTTTTTTTTTTTTTTTTTTTTTTTTTTTTTTTTTTTTTTTTTTTTTTTTTTTTTTTTTTTTTTTTTTTTTAGGTTTTTGGTGTTGTTTTTTTTTTTTTTTTTTTTTTGTTTTTTTGCGTTTAGCTCTCACTTAAGGGTTTGAGGGGGTGCGATAGCTGGGATATGCCCTTCGACTTAAGTGCATGTTCTTCTACGTTTACAGTAATACATTTCGTGCATGTTTGCGCATTCTGTCCTAATCTTGGGAAGCGAAAGAGGAATAAAGAAAGAAAGATATAATTTTCTTCCATTCCTTTTCTTAATATTCGCACAATTGCATCTGCAATAGATTGGTGGGTGTGCAATCACCGAAACGATATTAATTTAATATATGGACTCTAGTGGAAAAGAGGCAACCCTACCCGTCTTCCTCAGTATCTTAATGCGAGTCGTCGCATGCCAAAAATCCACCTTAGAAGCTTTTCACAACCTGTGACCGACGCTATTGTGTGTACCTCGTCAATGTCAGATTACCGCTGGGCCAGGTCATAACATGCCCCCCCGACTTAACCATCAATTTACATTGTGTATGCAGCGTTTTCTCGCTTCTGCGAAATTCTCACCATTCTTTACATTGGAGACACCTTTGCTGGCTAATCTAGATTTGTTAGTGGTCCAGCGTTCGCGGTCGACTTGATTACCAAATACACTAACGATGATGTTAACAACACACTATTTAATTACCCATATTTTTGCCAATAGTGAACCAAATCCATCTCAATTAAGCTCATTTATTTAATTTCACGCCTTCCTTCACCTATTGCCCCGGTTACTACGCTCTATTTTCCTCATTCATAAAAATTGTTATCTTTTATCCTATTTTTTTTAATAAATATATAAATAAATAATATATAACTAAATAATTAATAATACTATTATAATAAAATAAATAATAGAATAATAAGAATGTAATATAATATATGAAAATAAGATAAACTTTTTGTCTTTATTTAAGACCACGAAGTAAGGAAGTATGGAAGGGGGAAGGTTCTTCTTTGAGTGATTTTTTGTGCAAAATTTTTTTTATCAAAATTTTGTTTAAATATAAAGAATTGAGAGCTTTGTCCTTATTCATTTTACCAGAAAGATTATTATTTTTAACACCTTTATTTATTTTTTAACGCTGAAAGCAAAATGGATAAGATTTTGACATCTTTATCATTAAATAATAATAAATCATTATAAATTAACTTTTTATAGCTTTTGGTGTTCCATAATCATTGCAATGCAAATGATTTGAAGGGAATAGCTAAACATTAATAGGATTTGAAAGAATGAACGAAATTAAGGGTTGGAAAGTGGCATTCCAGTCTATCTACAGATTTATTATTATTTTATTATTATTTATTTGTAATTTCTTTATTATTATTTATTTATTATTTATTTATTTTTTATTTATTAGTTATTATTGGATATTATTATGATATTATTATTAATTATTATTTATTATTATTATCTACTTTTTTCCCGCAAGACTGGAGGGGCTAGTGTGCATGACATTGCCACGTGAAAACAGAAAAGTATAGTAAGAATATTATATCAAGTGAAAGAAAACAGTCTTATCACCCCCTTTTATATTATTAGTCGAGTCGTCGCAGTCAAAATAAACCTAAGAGTCTGTACGGGACGCGACCACCTAAATAAGGTCATGTCGTTCAGTGTGATGGTTTTCTATGTCTTGGCCCAGGTGGCCACAACCATACAGCCTCACAGAAGCCCGCATTCATCTCTATTTAAGAAGGAGCTAAGTCATTGAGGTAATAAATTAATTTCTCTCCTTCAGACATTCTTACTGAATCAATCACTTTTTCTTCTGGGTCCCAGCCGGTCTATACACCCTCAACACTATTACATCGGCTTACAACGACTATCATTTCATCCTTTCCACATGACCACAAACCATCTCAACGTTATTTCATTTATTCTCTCAATTTTACCCTCCTTTCACACACTACTAGACTCTCTAATATCTCAAATTTTATCCATTCTCAAACTAACACGCTCCTAAGATTGTCCACTGAACTCATTGTACTTTACTATACCTCTTATTCCAACCATAGTCTCACTATAACATTAACACAGGTAACAACATACCATCATGTAAGACCTAGGTGCACTCAAGACTTAGGCCCTTTACATCGCACCGAACGATTTAATGATTGCACCAGCCACGTTTCCTCATTCTAACTTTCCTACTAATCTCTGGATCAGTTTCCTTTCATCCAACATATACCTAGATATATTTAAACTCATGATCACTCATCCAATCTACCTATTTCTCCATCATGTCTTAAACATTTTCTACCACATCACTGCTCTATCTTTCATAATTCCATTCATATTACAGATTGAATAACATGTGAGACATTACCATTCCTGCCTTCAATCGCTATATTTTAACCATATACTTTCGAACATTTATTCTTCGACATTCACTATCTTCATACATACTTTTGAATTCCATTCAGAAGCCTATCACCATCACTATATATCACTAACCTGTCAATGATAGCTTCCCCTGTTAATTCCTATTTCATACCTGTTGCAGAATGCATAGAAACTTAACATACATTGTTATTCTTCCCTCATTTTGCTGATATTTGTTTTCATGTGTTTTTGATCACACATCCTCTACCATCTTAAACGCACCAGTGTGTTTCACATATCATGTCCTCGGTCACTCGACGCATCCTTTTTCCCCAACATATACTCCATATTTATTTATCTTGTCCTAAAACAGCTCTAATAAATCTAATTCCTTATATATCCTACAGGTTCCGTATTCTCCTTAATGCTTTATATAACGGGGTAGTCGTACTGTCTCTCCTCCAGATCTCGGAGAACTATACCCTCGCATAACGTTGATTATAAACTCCAAAAATCCAATCAATGCACAGTTTGCCTCCGTTTTGATATGTTCACCAGTTAATATTGATCTAAAAATAAAAGTCCTTTTCACTTTCTCACTCTACGCATTACCTCCTCCTTGCTAATGTTGTTATACAAAATACCTATTCTTCTTGCACCATCAAACCCAACACATTCCTTATCACCTCTTTATTCTGATATTATACAGATTCATTAGTTTTATTTTCCACATCTTCCCTCACATCCATTTCATCAGTTACA
>JABUQX010085434.1:17500-24162 GCA_015478945.1 Trachelipus rathkii
TTGACTTTGTGTTTGCTTCACGTGTGTGCAATTAAGTTTGTGTTGCCTCACGTGTGAGCAATTGACTTTATAGTTTCGCAGTTCATTTCATATGTGCGCAGTGATCTTGTAGTTGCTTCACACTTGCGCAGTCAACTCATAAACGTGCCAATTGACTTTGTGTTTTGCCTTTCACGTGTGCGCATTGATTTATGGTGACTTGTTTCTGCGATATTGATATTTCCTGTGAGGACTTTTTCATTCTTTTTCAAGCGTGGTGAGATTTAAACAACTTACAACTGCTCTCCATTGGTGCGTATAGGAACTCTCGAATTGTACAGCTGCGCATAGATTTACCTTCATCAACTACTACTGCTCAGTTAATTTCCCAGGATTTTGAATATTTTATGAATATTTTACACCATATAATTTATTCACAATAAAGAATATATTAAATGATTTAGAACTTAAAGGTCACAGAGGATTCTCAAAAAGACTTCCATCTTCTTCGGATGAAACAAATAGCTAGTTTAAAAGCAACATTACAGGGTGAGCTGAGTCCCCTTCGATAAAAAGGGGTGTTTTAAGAAGAAAGCTTACTTTATGCTGCAAACATTTTTCTGAAAAAGGTGTGATATAACAGAGTCACCTACCCTCATCGACCCTGTTGTTATCAAAACAATTTTTGTCGACAAGGTGACCTCGATTATCCTCGGAACATAAAACTCGAGATACTCTGATCGATAAACCTGCGTTAATAGGGATTGAATAACCGTTCGACAATCGCTTCTAGAGAAGAGAATTCCCGCTACTGGAGCTTTACACCATAAAGTTGGCTCAAGCTCTCCAACTGTTAGAGTCGAATATGATATGATAATCAGTCCTCGAAGATCTTCTGATGCCGCTTCCTGATAATGAGATAACACCTTAAATAGAATCCAAAAAACAAAACATGCGTTTGGGAACACTCCAAAATCTTGTTTCCACGATGCAGCTTGTTTAGCCTGAAGATGTCGCCAGGCCACGCTCATAAAATCGGCGGGGATTTTTCGGGCGAGAAGGCACAAGTCACGTTGACCTTTCGCTCTCATTGCGCTGCGAGGGAGTGTAATACATTGGTGTGATTGGGGGGGACTGTGGCTACAGTGAGCGGCGCTTGTTGAGGAGGTCTTGCAAGCGTAGTCTAATGTGCCGCGTTGGTTGTAGAAGGGATATGCCGTCCGCGGCGCCGTCTGTATGGATCAGTCCTGAGATTAGTTGAAGGTGTACGCAGACGTCGAGGATGACGTCCGATATGTAAAAGCTATTATTAGCCTATGTCATCATTTGAAAAGAACAATTGGTTGGGACAAAGGACGTATTCTAATTATTGCGATTCTACTTATGTGTCTCGTCATGACAGCTCGGAGCTCAACTCACTCGCGTGCTCTGGACCGCTGGGAACGACACCTAAACTCAAGTCAGAAGTTCTTTGTATGTTTAGAATAGTGTGTCGGTGAGGCTCAGTCCTATAATCAGTGGAACTACTAAGGACGGTCGGGGTGGACCCTCGTTGCCTAGCAAAGGAAAGTGTGCTGAGGAGCTGCAATAATTGACGCGCCATTAGATATGTATATAAGTCGTTGTAGACGTGAACTTCCTCTCTCATTTCTCTAGAGAGTTGAAGCTCTGGCGTATCCTAGAGGAAAGTGATATTTAATCAGAGTTCCGGCTGTTCGAGCGATGACATTCGAGATGCTGATATGATTTTAAGGAGACGATAGATCTAGGGCACTCAATTCAAACGTAATAGCTCTAGCGTTTGTAGCACTCTGGAGCCCGTCAGCAAGCTTGCTATTCTACAGATATAGAGCACCTAAAATTATCTTCCTCTGTGGCGAATCTTAAGCAAAGGCAGAAGAGTGAAGACTGAGCGATGAGTGGGATCTAGAACAGAGCTTACGCTACTCTGCCTCCTAACTTCCGATGCAAGGTAAGGGTCATCAACTCTTGCGAAGCACTTCAAAATAGGTAGTGTGGTTCTGTCTCTAAGAGAGACTATCTTTCTTCTTCTCTGAACGATGCCAATCAATTCTAATATTAGCATGTCTCGGAATAAGTCATTTCCGTTGTATACGGAGAGTCAAAGTGTAGGCAGACGCTCGTACGAAGGAGATACGCATCACAGTTTACATGAACACAAGACAGGTTTTAGTTGCTTATATCGCATAATTGCCTACGTAAGGCAGACAGATGTAGCTGAGCATATGTAATAGCATCATTGTGCTGTCATGACTGGTTGTCGCGGCATGAAAGCGCGATGAACAGATAGCATGTCCAGCAGTGATTTGCGATGCGGCTGCGAAACATACTCAGGTAATTAAGGTAACGCTTGAGCATAAGGCCTGGCTAAATGTAAGAGCCGAAAACATCTAGCTGCTCTCTGTTCCGCTGGAACCACTAATCAAAACAGGGGAGCATTCTCGTCAAGAAAATGCTGATGAAGGAAATAAAGCTGATGTTAGTAATCATCTTTGTATTAACACTGGGCAATCATCAGCTTCATATATTCTGCGTACAATAACCATAATAGCAAGGCACAAAAAGAAGTCAGTTCCAATTCGTTCTCTTATAGATTTGGGATCACAGAGAACATATGCTGGCCCTAAATTTCTAACTAAACTCGGAATCAACTGTGAACAGTTACCTATAATCAGAAATCCCATAAAAACATTAATCGAGAAGAAAAGAACGTTGCATTTTACCTAATCTGCGTAGAATGATTGCTGCAGCAATTTCTCTTTTTAACCCCAGCTTCTTGGTCGTAACCCTTTTTGGTATGTTGGGTTTTGCGGTTAAAGGGTTAGCATCAGCCGTTAGTCGATTTCGTTAAAATATAATGTGGCTGACAAGTCCTTTGTGGGCCCTTGTGGGGATTCGGTCGATGACATCGATCTTCTTTTAGGTACTGACACTTTATGTCATACGAAACACTTCCAAATTATCAATGCTTTGGAAGGTAGTGCCATTCAGACTTGCTTTGGGTTGGTTCCTTTCGGCCCAGTGAATTCCTTTCTTACTTTCTTTCAAATCAAACAGGCCCCCTTTTTCTTAATAAAACAGAAAGGCAGAGACTTCAACATCACTCTTAATTTACAATCAAATCAGAAGGATTCATGACTATCCATGTCTGTTTCTCGCTGCCAAAACACCTATTCAAAGCTTCTCCTAATCTCGTCAACTCGATCATTGACCCTCATCCTACTTACCCGGACGTTCTTGGCATTTCTTCAAATGAAATAAGTGCCGATCTGGGTTTGGAATATCTGTACAGCTTGGAGTCCTTGGGTATTCAAGAGGAGAAGGATTAGGGTACCATCGATAAGGTTTTTAATCTTTCTAATTCCCAAATGCAATTCAATTTATTCTATTGAAATCCATATTGAAAGTCCTGGATCCCAGAATTAGTGGATCAGGTCCCTTCGAATTATCGTATTGCTTTAAGTACGCTTAGACGAGTTAAAAATCGTCTCAGCAATCAAGGTCTCGATAAGGCCTACACTGATGTTTTTAAGGAACAGCTGAGATGTGGTATCATCGAAATCATCTCTGTTGATCCGAAGGAGTTCGATCGTTACATATGGATCCCCCACAGGCCTGTAATAAAGATGGCTGATCAGGTTTCAACTAAAATCAGGCCTGTGTTCAATTGTAGCCTTAGAACAAAAGGCGCTCCTTCTCTTAATCAAGCCTGTTACCCAGGCATCGACTTGTTGGTTCCTTTACTTCGTCTCCTTCTTTCCTTTAAGACCAACAAATATGTGGTTGTCGCTGACATCTCTAAAGCCTTCTTCAAATCTATCTTAAACTTGAACGCGATCGTAACAAGTTTTGTTTCTTCTGGGAAGAAGATGGCAGATTTGTTACTTATAGGTACGCGACAATCATTTTTGGTCTTGCGGTATCCCACTTTAATCTTGGAGCCGTAATAAGAAGCATCATATCACAAGCAAATATTCATCTCGACCTAGTTCTCTTGGCCTTCTGGGTTCAATTAACTTGTAATGTAGATATTTTTTCTACACTCAATTCTCCCTGATGTTTTGAGCGACATCTATTCAGTCCTCGGTAGAAAGGATGAGAAGGGTGGGATCAACTTGTGTTTCCTGGAACACCAACCACACCTCTGATCTAAAGAGCTCAATCAAAGACGATCAGATGCCTTTCCTCTCATAAATTGTGGATGAGGAAAAATTCTTGGGGGTAATTTTATCATCCCGAAAAATGGATACTTAGATTAAGCAGACTTTGACCTTACCTCAGTCGAATCAAAAAGAGATCTTCTCAACCAAGTAAACAAAATCTTTGATCCTCTTTCCTTTTTCCTTCCTGTAACTTTAAGGGACGTCTGTGGATGAGGCGGACATGGGAGAAAGAAATGAGTTGGGATGACTCTATTGACCAAGATATAAAAGAAGATTGGGAGAAACTTCGTACTGATCTCGACGACCTCAAAAACTTATCTTTTCAACGCTTCTGCTTTGAAGCATCAGCAAATTCAACTCTCAACATCTTTTGTGACGCAAGTTCACAATGTTATGGGTTTGCAGTCTACGTCACCGGTTCAGAAACTGTCCCGTCATTATTGTGGGCAAAATCTAAGGTGGCTCCTCTCAGGGGAAAAATACTTCCTTGTCTCGAGCTATTATCAGTTTATTTGGCTCTTAAGTTATTTCCACAAATATTGACGGGATTGACTGAGGTTGAATTCAAGGCTGTCAACATCTTCTCAGATTCCCAAATCGTCCTAGCATGGGTAGCGGGAGGAGGTAGCAAAACAAAACAAATTTTTGTCAAAAATAGAATCCAATATATCAGGTTTGCTGGCCAAATTTAAGGAGTTCGGGGGAGGAGTGATGGGCCCTTCATCAACATTTATGATCATGCAGGCCCCACCTCCTTCTATCATCAACATTTCACTATATTCTACTTTGCCAACATTGTTAAGAGTATGTTCTCGACTTTTCAAATTCGGTGTATCAGCTGTTTCCTCAATCGAATGTGACAAAAAACTAGACTTTTCTTGTTAAAAGTCATGCAGCAGGAAAGCTTTTCCATTGAACTTTGATTTCTTAATGATGTTAAGTCGAACCCTGCTTCTGCTTAAGCACCACCTGATTTGGTTTCTCGTCTCAACCTCTTTTTAGACGACACAGGTCTCATCAGAAGCAGGAGCCGTTATCTGTTTAATTTTTTGCTTTGAGGTGGTGAAATTCTGTTACTTGGTAAATCCTATCATCTGACTTTTCTCATCATTAAAGATGCGCATGTTTTTGCCTGTAAAACACTTGGCATCTTAGGTAACTTAACATGTTTCGCATTAAAAAGGCTATGTGGATTACATCGGCTTCTTGTACAATAAGAAAAATACGGTCGGAATGTGTCATCTGTAAAAGTACAACAGCTTTTCCTTTCAATATCCAAAGTTCACAAATTTCACAAAAGTTCAAGATAACTTTTTATCGTCCTTTCACTACTGTAGGTGTTGACTACACTAAACATTTCTTTGTCAAAGTCAAAGGTTCAAATCAGCCACAAAAAATGTACATATTGTTGTACACTTGTCTCAACATTCGTAGTGTGTATTTAGATTTGATCCCTGACATGTCTGCAAGGTCATTTGGGCAATCATTCAAGAGTTTTGTCTCCAAGTTTGGAGTTTCAAATTTCTTATATAGTGACAATGCCCGTTCCTTTAATAGAAGAGCGAATGCGCTTGAACAATTCGTTGTATCGGAAATAGGTTCCGAGTTTCTGCGTCAAAATCAAATTCAACATATCCGAATTCCCTTGTATAGCCCTTGGATGGGAAGTATGTGGGAAAGATCAATACGGACTGTCAAAAACTGCCTCTACAAGACAGTAGGGTGTAAAAGCTTGGAATATTTTGATTTTATCACTATCCTGGCAGATATCGCTGACGCCATTAACTCGAGACCTCTAACTTACACCTCTTCGGACAACGATATTGTACCTTTAACACCAAATTGCTTTTTAAACCTTTGGCTAATACAAGTCTCATTTTAAATGATCCTACTTCTTCCAATTTACCTTCAAGAGAGGAACTTATTCAGTCCCTAAAGAGATCTTCGGAGATGTTCGAGGACTTTAGAACTCGATGGTATAAAGAATACCTCTTGAGCCTGAGAGAAGTAGGAAGAGATCTTTATCAGGCCGCATGGAAGAATAAAGTAAAGGTGGGGGACGAAGTACTCATTAAAAGTCCTGTAATGAGCGCCCATATTGGCAAATGGGCATTATCCAAACACTCATATATGAAGATGATGGTAAATTTCGTTCAATCAAAGTCCGTACCCCTGGACGGCTAATAAATGTGTATCCTATTAAACATTTATTCCCTCTGGAATTATCATTGACTCATAGTGGGAATCGGAATAACTCGTTAGGAACTGATTCCCCTTCTACTAAGATGGTTCCTTTTCCATCTACTTCTCAGGCAATCAGTCCCAGTGTAATCCCAACCTTAATCAATGATAATTCCACAACAAATCAGCAATTCATCCTAAAATGAAAGCGCGATCTAAATTTCTCAATGTCGGTATCGATTTGGAATCGGAATCAGAAGAATACGTAGATTCTGGATGATTAACAAATTTAGTATATTATTTGGGATAATTTAATGA
>JABUQX010085435.1:0-5000 GCA_015478945.1 Trachelipus rathkii
AATAGAGATTTTACATTTATTACCGGACATGACTCTTCTCCTAAACGTTTTATAAATCTGTTGAAATTCACAAAGACTCTCGTTATCATGAACTCGCTGCAAAGGTAGCTTTTCAACGCCAAAGAGGTCATGATATTTTAACTCTTCTGACTAGTAACCAAACCAACAAGCGAGATAGAGAAGTTCACACCAAAAGATTGGTTGTTCAACGTTTAATTGATATTGTTTTTTGTTTATTGGAAAACAAGGCATTGCGTAAAGAGGAAATAAAGCAGAAGGGTCTTGTACGCTTGACTCTACAGATATTCATTGTTATTTTCTCGATCTGGTCATGTTGGTTGCAAATTATGATGTGATTTTACAAAATCATGTCAGAAAGTTTATTGAAGATAGCAAAAAGCATAGACAGAAAATAATGAATTAAAGAAAAGATACTGGAAAGTTAACTAAAAGACCGACTGGACGAGGCTCTTTGTTGACATTTTTGGTCAAAAACCTTTATCAACAAGCTACTTATAGTAATTGGTTTGATGGGCCGTGATATCATTTTGAAAAACCTTCATGATAGCATAACATTCAGCGTGATGGTATATAGTACTCAAAATATAGCTGTTATGGACCAGTTGGCGATTTGGCTCAGCTATTTCTTTCAAGGAAAGATATTTGAAAGACTTTTAGAAATAGCAGTATTCGATGATTCATCTGGATTGGCTTTGTATGAGTTTATAAAATCAGAGTTTGCCAAGTGTGGCATTGCAACATCAAATATAATTGCTTGTTCATTTGAAAGAGCTAACAATATTAAAGGTTGTTATAACGGTCTACAAGCTCAGTTCAAAAGGAAAATGAAAATCCTATTTACACTTACTGTATGGGACACGTGCTGAACTTGGTAGTAGGTGATTCAAGAATAACGTTACTCCGAGCATAAAATTTATTTGGATTAGTGGAAGAATCTGCTGGTTTTCTAAGCTCGTCTTATAAAAGATTGGCCGTATGAGAGGGAAATAAAAAGAAAACATATTGCACATGAAAAAATGCACAGGTTGCAAAATATAGGAGCCGCAAGGTGGTGGAACAAACATAAAGCTCTTTTATCAATTATTATCGATGAGAGATTTTTAAGAAGTGAGGAAAGTGTAAACGCAGAGAAACTATTCAATTTTATTAACGTTTTAAGAGAATTATCAAATGGAAGTTTTGACGGCAAATCTAAATTCATGGCAATAAATTTAATCAGTCAATGGTCCAACTTTGAAAACCTATTTATGTCTATTGTTTTATTTGATTTATTTCTTGTCATATCTTCCATTTCAAATATTTACAAAGTATATCCAGACTATTTTCTATCGAGCCAGGACAAGTATCGAAGAAAGAAGCTTCAACAAGTAGGAGATAAAAGGAGTGATAAACACTTTCAGGCTCTCAATTCAAAAAACAAAATTTTATGCAAGTACAGTTAATAGCAAATTAGAAGGTAACAGTATTGTTTGTTTAGTCTATCAGGTGGACTCCTCAAAATGCTCATGGAGTTGGGAACACGTATCAGCTGTAAATGTATGGAATATGGATCATAATATCTGCAGTTGGCGCTACCTTCCAATCCCAAGTGCTAATATGGGGTTAATGTTTAATAGTGATATTTATTAATTAGTGTTATTAATGTTAGTGGTAATAATTAGTGTTGTTATTCTAATAGTGTTAGTGGTAATAAGTAGTGTTGTTATTCTAATAGTGTTAGTGTAAGTATTATTAATTGTTGATATGTATATATGTATATATTTTTTTGCTATTTTATATTTATTTATATAAAAGCGCCCGATAGCTCAGTGTTAGAGCACTCGCCAAACCAAGCGAGGGGTCCCAGGTTTGCAACTGGTCGGGTGGGAGAATGTGATCTATTCTCTCCTTGGGCTTGGCTCCGTCCTACTCGGACGTTAAATGAGTACATCTCCTCCTTGATTAGGGCTCTGCCCGTGAGTGATGGTGTTTATTTCTTGAAAAAAAAAGAAGTAGAAATAAATTGCAAGGAAAAAATAATTTTTAAAGAAAAGGGTAATGCCTGTTGAAAAATCAATAGGTGAAGCTCCTGGAATCTCAACTGCTCAAAACAATAAATTTTTTTTTCAATGTTTTAGATTGTGCCAGGACAAGTATCGAAGAAAGATTTGGTCCAAACAAAGAAATTTTAGAAGATTGTTCTTGGTTAGACCCAAAGAAATTTAATGAAATCGGAATGCTTGAGAGTTTTCCAACGGAAGTCCTTTGTAGTATTTCTAAACTTTGTAAAGTTGAAAGAAGTCAGTTATTGATAGGGCTAAAACAGTTTGCAGATCAGTATGAAAGTTTTCCAAAGGCTGAAAAAACTAATATTAAAAGAAAACAAGACAATCTAAATGGAGCTAAAGGAATTTGTGAATTTGGCGACATAGAATCTGAATTTGAAGAAGAAAAAATCTTTATTGTCACTGCTCTGATAATAAACAATGTTTTTGGCATTTATCATACACCTTTTTTGTTGTTTATGAACTCTCACAATCTGGATTGTTTACCAACCTATATGTAGCTTACAAGTTTGTACTAACCAAACCTTGTACACAAGTGAAAGTGTATCTGTGAAAGATTATTTTCTAAACTTTAAATAGCTAAGAATCCGCTTAGATCTACTTTAAGCCAAGATCTTATGACTAATCTTCTTTTCATTAAAGAAGAAAGAGACTTATTTTATAACTTGGATCAAGAAGTTGTTTTAGATGAGGTAGCCAGGACCAGTGAAGAACTGTCCAAAAAGCTGTTAGGTTAGTAAACAACCTTTCAATATCACATAACCTTTCTTGGTTTTCTGTGTCTGTACCAAGGCTGCGGAGTCGGAGTCGGGGTCGTGGAGTTGGAGTCGTGGAGTCGTGCAATTTTCCAGGAGTCGGAGTCGGAGTCGGAGTCGGAGTCGGAGTCGGAGTCGGAGTCGGAGTCGGAGTCGGAGTCGGAGTCAGAGTCGGAGTCGGAGTCGGAGTGAAATTCATGTGTAAGGGGAGTCGGAGTCGTGGTCGGAGTCGGAATCGAAAATTTATAGAACTATTATTATTATTATTATTATTATTATTATTATTATTATTATTATTATTATTATTATTATTATTATTATTATTATTATTATTATTATTATTATTATTATTATGATTATTATTATTATTTTTGATTATTTTATTATTATTATTATTATTATTATTATTATTATTATTATTATTATTATTATTATTATTATTATTATTATTTATTATTATTATTATTATTATTATTATTATTTTTATTATTCTATTTTTTAAAAATTATTATTATTATATATTTTATTATTATTTTATTATTATTAATTATTATATTATTATTATCTATTATTATTATTTTGATTATTATTAAATATTAATGATTATTATATTACAATACTATATTAGTAGATTTTGTGTTGAGGTATATATATTATGATAGTATTGTTGTATTATATTAATATATAATAATATAGTATATATAATATATATATTATTATATATATATATATATATTATTATATATATTAAGAAGGTTGGCAAGTTTCGTAGCTGTCAGGACAAGTGAAGATTTTCTTCGCATGGTTATAGGACGACAGGGCAAAATGCGTCCTTTCCTTTTCGCTTGTATTACTCTTGGAGCAGTGTAAGAATCTTATGCGCCTAGAGGCAAGATCCTCTGGAGAGCTCTGGGTGAACGAGTTTCGAAGCCTAATGAAAAGAAGATGCTAGTATCTACTGAAAGGGCGAAAACCCTACCTGAAAGTGTTTAACTCGAGACTGGCATCGGAAACCATTGCGAAAAGAAATGGTTTTCTAAAATGCTCTAGGGTTAAGAGTTTCGGGCCAAAAGAAGATGTTGGACCAACTGACAGGGCAGGGCGAAAGCCCTTCCTGGGAGTTGTTATATTATAAATATATTATATATATTATATATTAATATATTATATATATATATATATATTATATATATTTATATATATATAATATATATATACTATATATATATTCTACGTGTGTTACCGATTGCAAGATATGGACCCAACTCTTTTGCACCCACCAATCTCTTTCCCCAGCCTCAATCCATTTATTAATTTATTTGTAGAATAATACTGAAATACATAATTCTTCAAATTATGTTAACACAAAACTAAAGCTTCTGGCCCTTTAAAGGGAGAGTTTGCTTCTCTTTTCTTCGCTAAGGAGAATTGAATCGCTGAAAAGATGCTCGCCAACTACACTTATTTGAAGGACATGCTAAGTATTCCTGCGGGTTTCCTGCTGAAATCGTGAAAAACTTTTAACAATTATCACGCATCAAATCAGTGATCTTTATCCGATTCCTAGAGTTTTCGCTTTTGATAATCTTCGATCAGTGAACAGAGTGTCCTTTGACACCTCTGAAAAACCCTTCATCGCTGCTAGAAGCCAAAAGTACGTTCATGGATTCATGCAATGGTTTCACTAACAGATAGTAAATGTGTGCCTGTTTCTGCAATCTTTTCCTTTTTATTGGCTGGGTGAGTTTCCTGCGCTTTAGGCAGCATTCCCATCAATAGGCATACTAAATAATTTTAACCCTCTGTAAAACGCGTGGTTCAAGAAATTTGATTTTGTATCTAGAATCCAGAAAAGTTACTATTGCAGAATGCGTTACAGTCGTTTTTTGCAGATCTTGAAATCTATTATCCATCTCCAGCATTAGTGTTTCCTGTCACATTTGAAAGTCCCTTACTTTTAATAGCAACATTTAGCACAGCTTTCATCGTTGCATCTAGAGGAATTTCGTCTGGCAAACAAGAATTTTCTGAGATAATAGTCTTAGTTACCACTTCAAACGGTTTAAGAAGAGTAATACAATTACCTAAAATCGTATTATCATCACCTGTCAAGCCTTTCACCTTTGTGTTTGTTCGAAGCATAAAGGGAGACAGCTTCATTTATTTCTCCCATCCTTTC
>JABUQX010085435.1:15000-22315 GCA_015478945.1 Trachelipus rathkii
GTATTTAAAAATCCATATTTTAAACGATATATTTATTTAATATCGGTAAGTAACAAAAGTTACCTTTTGCTGAGATACTCTCTCTCTCTCAAATTCTTGATAAGTCTCTTGCGCTTAGCCGATGTTTTACCTCCTATTTTGGGCTGGCTTTCGTTCTCGAAGTTTTTCGTCGAGATGATTCTGCTTCTCGATTGATTAGTCGGCTGTTTACCTCCCTAGCCGATATTAGAATTTCATTAGACTTGTTTTAGGGTGATTGAGTTTCGGAGAGAAGTACTAAGTCTGATTTAGTGAGTGAGTATCTCGACAAGGCGGGTTTATATATTATTTCATTTCGACTCATGCTAAAATTTTGCTTATGCAAATTTTAGCATAATTTTGAAGATTTATTTAAATTTTTCCAAATAGTTATAATGAAGTACTACATTACTTCTGACGCTAAGCATGGAGTGAAAAAGTATGTTATGTTAGTTAAACAAGATATAGAAATGTATTCAAATGTATGTATATTTGAGTGCATTCGAAAAATGCAAGCAAACATCCAAAACATTTCAATTAGGTAAAAAGAATAATAAATAAAATACATAAATTTTAAGTACTTTCAAATGAAATAATAACTAATTATGTCCAAAGACAGAAGTACACATACAAACATTTGAATACAAAAATAGTATACACAAAATGCAAAGAATATTCAAATATAAGCACATCTGGTTACATCCGAAAATCTAAACATACATACAAATATTTAAATACATAAAAATACAAAGTGTTACAAATAATTATATATATATTAAAAATATTTCACATAAGTTTGTTTGGAGAATGTTACTTGAAGCCTAGGGTTTCTTCGTAAATGAGGTTTTTCTTCTGTTGGCACTGATTGTGCGGGAACATCGTATGATGTTGAAGGAGAATCTTGTGGCAAAACATCGGATAATGAAGGGGCATCTTGTTGTACAACATCTGAGTTCATTACAGGAAGCATATATGCAGGTTTCAATCGATCAATGGAAACCATATCAGTTCATCCCGTTGGATACTGTAATTTGAAACCTCGATCGAACAATTGAAGCAAAGGAAGGTCTGGTGTAAAGAGCTTTTAACGTCTTCTTGATGCGATCGACGCGTACGTATACTTGTGTACATATTTTTAAAGCTTCATGGATGAAAGAAACATCGAGTGACGTATGCAAAGGTGGAGATTGCCTGAAATCGAGTTCTTTCATTCTAGCGATGAATTTGTTCAATAAGACTTCAAATTCTTGCCTAGAAGAAGAATTTGAAGGAAAGAGATCCACGGGTAATAAGGGTATTTTTCCTATTACAGCTTGAAAAAAGGAGTAACTTGAATCATTATGTTTACATCGAAGGCTAAAAAGAATGGTGGGCAATTAGTCTTTCTAGCTATGGTTGCCGTTTTCAAAGATCGGTGAAACCTTTCGATTTTTCCATTTGCTTGGGCATGGTAAGATGACGTTCTAAGTCGATGGAAACCAATTAAGGAAGATAGTTCTGAGAAAAGTTCTCTTTCAAACTGAGGTCTATGATCCGTGATGACATATAAAGGCACGTCGAATCTAGAGATCCATTGTAAGAAAGCTTAAGAGACAGATTTTGCAGTGGTGTTTTGAAAAGGAAAGGCTTCCATCCATCATGTTTCTATCAATACAAGTGAGAAGATATCGAAATGGTTCTGAAGATTCTTAAATAGCTGAGGTTGGAGGTAAAGGTCCAACATTTCAATGTGTACGGTTTCAAAACACTGGGAAGGAATTTCTAATGGAATAACAGGTTGCTTTGTTTGACGTTGAATCTTGAAACTTTGACATTGATGACAAGATTGAGTCCATATACGAATATCTTTTTCAGTATTGGGTGAGAAGTAGTGCGTCTTCACTAATCGAAGAGAAGCTTTGACACCTGGATGAGATATGCCATGGAGTTCTTGAAAAATTTGTTCACGATTTTTCTTAGGAAGAAATGGACGAGGATGAGGAGTAGTTGTTTCGCACCTAATTTGAAGATTTTCATAAAGTGGAAAAGCATGAAGTCTTGGCTTGTTAGTCTGTAATACTTCATCAGTGGCTTTAGATCGTGCTATTGCAGAAAAATCAACTTAATTGATGAAAGTAGATGATATGGAGCTTGATAAAGCATCAGCTATCACGTTATCTGATCCTTTAATATATAAAGCTGAAGAGACGTATTCCAAAATGATAGAAAGATGTCTTTGCTGGCGATCGCTCTTTGCTGGATTTCTCCTACAAAAAGCTTTATGATCTGTACATAAGACGACATCTTCACCTTCTAAAAAGTGTTTAAAATGAAGAACAGCCTAAGAGTTCTCTGTGGAAAGCTGAATACTTTCTTTGTTGGGTAGTCAATTTCTTGCTGCAGAAATATATAGGTATTTGTTCACCATTAATCATCTGATGCAGTGCAGCTCCGGTGGCGAACTGGGAAGCGTCAGTAACCAGTTGGAGATGAGGGACATTTGTATGAGAGAATTGGTGAGCTGCTGCTTTTGCTATGGCATTTTTAATTTCCTAAAAGGCTTTAGAGGCTTCCGGAGACTAAGAAAGAGATCTAGATTTGTTATGACAAAGTTTGGCCAATTCCAAAAGCGAAAAAACAAATTAGCAAAATTAGGAATCAAATGACGATAATATCCCACCATGACAAGAAAACGATGAAAACTAGAATAGTCAGTTGGAATAGAATAGGCGAAATTTCAGACTTCTAAGAATCAGGTGTACTAAGGCTCTCAAAAGTCTAGCTTGTTTGCATAATAAAAGACCGAAGATAACCACAGCCAGTTGTTATCTTTATCATAGTAGAATATTAGAATAAATAACCTTTGCCATTAAATACAGTTAGAACAACCAAGTAACCAGATTACAACAAATATATCTCAATATTGGATACAAGATCTAGAAGCAGCTCTCTTGTCATTCCGAGAGTCCAAGTAAGCTCAAGTTAAAGTCATGTGCATTTTCTATGTCTTCTGGATGAATAGGGAACTGATTATATGCTCGGAGAAGATTTATTTCGCTGTATGCTTGCGTACCGTGAAATTTATGAGACAAACTGTTAATATATGAGAGAGGATAAAGATCTGGTTTTGTCACAGAAATAAAGTTCTAAAATCACCACATAGACGCCATTCACCTGGAGCTTTCTTAGGAACGAGTTAAAGAGGTGATGACCAGGGGGATTTAGAATGACGAATTAAACCAGCTTTTAAGAGTGTTTCAAACTCAGCTTTTGCAGTTGCTATTTTATCCTCTGTTAGACAACAAAATTTAGCATAAAAAGGAATTAATAGGTGACGTTAGAGATGGGAAAACCTCAAAAAGTTGAGTTACTATATATATATATATATATATATATATATATATATATATATATATATATATATCTATAGTTATATCTATACATGTAATATATATATATATATATATATATATATATATATATGTTTAAATACTTCTTCTTAATATATATTATATATATATATATATATATATATATATATATATATATATATATATATATATATATATATATATATATATATATATATATATATATATATATATATATATATATATACATTATCCTCTTGGTTTTCGAACTCGAATCCTCGTTGTTTGTTTAGGAAATATTTTTCCACTTGAACAATATGAGCCAAAATGAAACTCAACTTTTAAGTAATACTTTCTTCCCAAATAAGGCAAATCAATGCTTTGACGATAACCTTTGAAAATCTTCCCCCCCCACACTTGGGTCAATTGTCAAACAATTTCTCAACAACTAGAGATAATGTATCAGTATTAATTTTATCTACACATACAACCAGATTTTGTATATATAAATAATATTTACGTTTTTTTTCAGCTGGGTTTCATACCCTAGCTCACACCGTTTGAACAGCAAGTGTTTTGCCACTTGATCAAGATGTGCTATAAGGAAACTCAACTTTCAAGGAATACTTTCATCTGAAAGTAAGGCATATCAATACTTTGACTATGACATTTGACAAGCTTCCCCGCTCACACTCAGATCAAACAAGGCTCCACTAAGAGCGATAATGAATCAATATCAATTTTAAAACTGCTAATACACTCAAAATTTTTATGCATAAGAAATGTTTCTTTCTCTCAAGCAGGAATATATATATATATATATATATATATATATATATATATATATATATATATATATATATATATATATATATATATATATATATATATATATATATATACTAACTATACTATACTATATATATATATATCTATATATATATATATATATATATATATATATATATATATATGTATATATATTATGGGAATGGTATTGGTAATAAATTTTATTTCAAATTTTTTGGGAGGGTAAGGGATACCCCACGTCACACGTCACTCCCATTTTTGATAACGTACCTATGCCATAGACGAGGTTACGTAGCTATGGCTCATCATCAAAGAGTGCCCTTCCTTCCTATAGTTTATTCTCTCCAGGTCTGTCCAAAAAAAATAAACTGACACACACTTAGAGTGTGTTATATAGTAGGTAAGGGGTTGAAATTTGGTACATTTATAGGTGATGACGTACCTTTGGCGTAGCCAAAGTTATTAGAGTATTGTGGCAAAGTTTAAATGTTCGATTTTCAATCTCGCTTTCTAATGATCATATAGGTCTGAAATTTGGAATACTTATAATGAATGACGTTACCTCGTTGTAGACTAGCTTACGTATGTCTGCATCACCCGAAAGGGAGATGCAGTCCTTAAAATTTTAAGATCCACTTTTTATGATTTAAAGGGATAGTATCCGATTGAAGTGGTATAATATTCTTGGTATAACATATGTAGTATTATCCCTTTGAAGGAGTGGTAAGCTCTCAGCTCAAAGGGCTGTGGCCTTAGATGGAAGCTGACACACCCTTATGGGGCTGACTCAAATGAAACTTTGCACCCCTCTTCATGGGTGACCCCTACAATGGAACTTCTCTTTGGGAAAAGAAGAATTCCTTTAGAAACCTTAATTTTATTAAAATATAAACATTATTTAATTTGTGAAACAAACAAAATATATATATATATATATATATATATATATATATATATATATATATATATATATATATATATATAAATATATATATATATATATATATATATATATATATATATATATATATATATATATGATAAAAGACTTTTACCGGTACTTTTTATATATAACCATATTGGGAATATTCACCGCCGTCATTGCATAACTTTACTCTGATTGGTTAAAATATTCATTATCTTTTTAGACCTGTATTTGGTCCAGTAGTATTTTTAATTTTTTTTTAAATATATGAATTAATTAGTAATTTTATCAATTCCAATGTTTCTTTTCTCTCTAAGATTACTGTAGAATCAATCAATTGTCATAAATTTTAAGGTGCTAAAGGGTGCAGCTCTGCCTTTTAAAAGTGTTTTTCATCTTGTAAACAGTTGTACAGATAGCATAAACAATCTTAACGGATATACTTCTAAAGAAAATATTGTGCAATGGAAAATCACCATCCCTGACATTACTTTCTCTATCTTGAATAAAAGAAAACCTGATGGTTTTGAATACTTTTCATGCATTTATTACTCAAATTATTCTAATGACAAGAGTATTTTAATGATTTCTGACGAATTACTTTCCATATGTCAGTATTCAGCAGCCTGGGCAAGAGAAAACATTAAGCCCTGCGATATCTTTAAACTTTGGGGAACATTTATCAGTAGATGTGGCGAGCTCGATGGTAACCTACATACTTTAACATTTTCAAAATATCTATATATGAATAGTTTGGATATTACCATATGGCAGAAGTGCAAAGATACAGGAATAGTTAAACTATACTATGCTAAAGGTATACCTTCAATAACATATATATCTGAAGCTCGTAAGTTAGAATTAAAGCAATTGAAGAAGATGCAAATGTTTTATGAGTATATAACTGTTGCTCATTATATGTTATTCCAAAAGTAGTATATATATTTAAAAACAATGTTACCAGAGGACTCTTAAAATATTGTAATCAGTTCTTAGACTCTATAGGCGTTCATAAATTCATTTTTCAGCTAAGGGAATAGTGGAAAGAATCTATTTAAAAAGATGATAATATATATATATATATATATATATATATATATATATATATATATATATATATATATATATATATATATATATATATATATATATATATATAACTATATATATATAATATATATATTGTAATATGTATGTAATAATGTATATAATAATAATAGTATATATGTAATATAATATATATATATATATATGTATAATAATAATATATATAATAACTTCTACTCAATATGTATAATATATATATATGATATAATAATAACTCTTATGTATATATATATATATATCTATGTATATATATGTAATATATGTATATGTAACCAACTTAGTATATATATATATCATGTATGTAATAAATAACCAACCAATAGCCAACAGTAAACTCAGCATTTGGAAGCTAAGTACCTTGTAATATCTATGGAAGTATATGTACTTTTGGATGTTGGACAGTATGGCAATATATATGTATATATATATATATAATATATATGTATAATAATATGCTCTTCTCTTTAATATGTATGCATGTATGTATATGTATATGTATATATATGTAACCAATATATATGTATATAATATAATATATATGTATATGTATGTATATAACTATAATATATATATATATGGAAATATGTAATATATATAATAATAATAATATGTATATGTATAATATAAGTATATATAATATATATATAATATATATGTATGTAATAATAATAATAATGTATAATAACAATATGTATATATATATATATATACAGCATATATCTTCAACTATAATAATATATATATGCATATATATCATATATTTATATATATATATTAACCAGCATATATATATGTATATAATATATATATATATATATATATATATATATCATAATAACCAATATAAATATATAATATATATATATATATACTACTGCTATAACTTTCTATATATATATATATATATATATATATATATATATATATATATATATATATATATATATATATATATAAATATATATATATATATATAACTATATATATATATATATATATATATATATATATATATATATATAATATATATATATATATATATATATATAGCATAATATATATATATATATATATATATATATATATATATATATATATATATATT
>JABUQX010085436.1:0-2500 GCA_015478945.1 Trachelipus rathkii
TATATATAATATATATATATATATATAATATATATATATAATATATAATATATATATATATATATAATATAGTATATATATATAATATATATTATAAATATAATATATTATATATGGCCAATGTAGTGTTAAAACGCAAAAAATCTCAAGAAAATATTTGGTACGTTTTTTTGTTACTTTATTAAATTTTATCCAGTTTAAATAATATTTAATTTTTTAAATTTCAGTCAACTTCACACTAATCTTTAGTATATATATAGATTATATATATATATATATATATATATATAATATATATATCAATATATATTATATTATAATATATATATTATATATATATTATATATATATATATATATATATATATATATTTTTACAGTTTATCACCACCGCTCTCGGGCAAGCCCTATTCAAGGAGTGTGTGTAAAAATAAACAAAACTTCAACTAACGCAAATTACGCAGATGAGCACAGACGCGGTCCTTTAAGTGAGGGAGATTAAATTGAGTAGGAAACACAGAAGATGGAAAGAATTCCAACAGAACAGAAGTGGCAGGAAAGAAGGAGGCACCGCAGCGAGCGAACTATTCTGGAGTTGCTAATATCAGCACAAAACTCATGTGCCGACACAGCACCCTTGTGCTACGAGGGCGTCTTTAAGGTGGTGGCATGCGAGTGGAAAGTTCCCTCGAGCACGTTGCGCGCTACGGTAACCTTTATAGAAAGAGATAAAGCACCAACATCGCGCCGGAAAGATAGAGGGTCAAGTGAAACTAGAAAGAAACGGACAGTTTATAAAGTCTTTTTGCCTTTGACTCGACCCTATCCAAAGCCGGGTGAAACCAGAAGGCCCCCGCCAGATATGAGAGCAGTACTCCATACAAGAGGCGGATGAAGGCCCTTGGTATAACTGGAAGTACTGTGAATTGAGGAAAAAAAGCCTCCGCAGTTAAACAGAACTCCCAGCTTCTTTGAGGCCGCCTTAAGCAACCGTTGTGATGTGAGGTTTCAAGAGCATTTTTTTTGTTTATGTTAAGGCCAAGGATGTTATATTGTCAACGGAGAGACGAAAGAACCGTCGAAAGAGATAGGAAAGTTAAGAAGGGTGTCTTAGAGAGGGAGATTTGAAGAAGTTGAAGTTTTTAAAGAATTGAAATTCACAAGGTTCAGACCCCACCCGGATATTCTATCCAGATCAGCGAGAATATGAATCGGTAAGATTAAGACGAGAGGCAATTCTAGAAGTAAAAAGGGGAGCAGAAATTGAAATGAGTTGAAGAATGAAGGTCGAGTCATCGGCATAATGAGTGAATAGAGTTGGATGTGCAGGTGAGAAGATCATTATGAAAGTAGGAATAAAGTAGGAGATAAGACAGAATCCTGAGGAACACCACTATTGACCAGAAAAGGAGGAAGAAGTCGCCCCATCAACAACAGCCGATATTGAACGGGGATTTGAAAGAAAACTAGACATAAGTAAGCAAAAGAGAAGGAGGAAACCCAAAGGAGGGGGAGCTTGGAGAGCAGTGACGCGTGCCATACCGGGTCAAATGCTTTGGATATGTCAGCAGCCACGCGCAAGTCTCCCGTAGTTCCTAAGGGCGGAAACCATAAATCAGTTTAAATAGGAAGGTATATCACCAGTAGACTCGAACGCCGAAGCCGTACTGACGACGGAAAGAAGAGAATGAAGATTCCAGAATGGTCTAAGAAGTGAGAGTTAAGAAGGGTTTCAAAGATCTTAGATAGAACAACAGGTGAGAGCTATAGGGCGTAGTTAGAAGGATCAGAGCGGCTCCCTTTTTTCGAAAAGGTTGGACATGTGCGTGCTTCCACACTGAGGGAAGTGTTAGTATTGAGACATAGAGAATATAGTTTGAACGAGGGGAGGGGCCAAGCTCGGAGCAATACACTCCCCTCAAACTCGGGGAGGAAATGCCACTCCGGCCACCCGCCTCCTAACTGTTCATAAGATCTCAGGAGCCCATGCACCCGATCAAATGTAACCACAGGCAAAGACCATAGGACACCTGGAGGAGAAAGGAGGAGGAAGAGGAATCCCAGAATCGTCCAGGGTTGAGTTATAGGAAAATAGGAGGCGAAGAGATTGGCACTTTTTTCAGTTTGGAGAGTTAGCAAACAGAGCCATCAATCGAATAAGAGGAGGAAAAGCAGATTTACAGAAGTTGTTTTAAGAGATGCTTTTGGCAAGAGGCCAGAAAATTTTATCAGTAGGAGAACCAAGGAGGTAGCGGCACCTTCGTTTGATGAAAAGCCCGTTTTGCTCTTCGAAGAGTATCCCTGCAACGAATTCTAGCTGAATGAAAATTAAGCGAGAGTGATAGGAGAACGAGAATTTTTCCCCTCCCGATACGCGCTGTCCCTAGCCTGAATGGCCAGAGAACAGGCACGATCGACATGGATTATGAGGTAGAGGAAAGATTTAGTCCGAAGAAGGAATGAACCGCTCATACCTCAACGAATTACAGCTCCCACCTTAG
>JABUQX010085436.1:12500-19925 GCA_015478945.1 Trachelipus rathkii
GACACTTTAAAGATTGTGTCGCAGCTAGATCTGTAAGCAAAGCTCAAAATCAAAAAAACTTTCATGTCAACTCTTGATGACCTATTTGACATTGCTAATCAGGTACTGAAAAACAATACTGAAGAAAACAAGCAGTTTTTGGTACTCCAGAGGAAAAAATGATTTTCTGGAAGCATGGGAGGCGTTGACGTTAAGTTCGTAAAAGAAAAACAACGAAAAGAAACGGAACGAGCAGCTGAGATGGCAAGATTGGCAAAATCGAGAGAAAATGTAGGTGAGTTTCAGACTTTTCCCTCAATTTTTCTTTTTTTCAAGCTATTTACAGTAGTTCTACGTTGGTACATAGTTTGACTTTAACTTAAACATTTATTTATTACAATTTATTTATTTATTATTATTTTTTCTGTTCGGATTTGTTGACTTGATGTTATTATCTTAGTGCTTAATGGTTTATTTATTTTATTTGTTTTATTTTTAGAAAGATTTGAGGATGAAGATGTAGAACTGGGATCTTCACTAAGCAGCACATCAGAGGAAAAGGAGAAGACGCAAGAAGATATGGAAATGAAGGATAATTTTCCAGACACAGAGGAAGTTGGACCAGAAATAAAGAAGATGAAGTACTCTCGAGAAAGTGAAGGGATCATTACTGAAAAGCTGTCTTTATTGTTAGGTTGGTGTAGTATTTCTGATAGAGACGCAGTTCGAATAATATCAGTTACTGCAGAGGCGTTAGGTCATGACCCACTGAACTTAATTGTAAGTAGAAGTGTAATACGACTCCGCAGACAGCAATTCCGAAAACGAAGGACTGAGCTTATCAAAAATAGATTCAAGAATTCCAATTTAGAGGGAGCTGTTGTGCACTGGGGTGGGAAATTGCTTCCAGATATTTTTAGTAAAGAAAATGTATAGTTTGGAGCGGTTTTGATCAGTCGTGGGGATGAACAACAGTTAATAGGAATTCCTCAGCTTGAAAATAATATTGGAATTTCTCAGTCAAAAGCTGTTTCTTCAGTAGTCCGAACATAGGGGGCAGTTGGGAAACCAGGCTATGTTTTTTTGATACCACTGCAGTAAAAACTGGTCGCTTTAGGGAAGCCTGCGTTTTGCTAGAGCAATTATTAGAGAAAATCTTCTGTATTTAGCATGTCGCCACCATATTTTAGAAGTTATTCTAAAAACAGTTTTTGATTGTAAAATGGACACAACCACTGGCCCTCAGCCAGATATTTTTTAAAAATTTCAGACTGGTGAGAGTAAGCTAGACAGGACAAAATACAACCTTTTATTGAAGATGAAAATTATTTGATATAAAATACATATTCGTAGCAAATTTCAAAGTTTTCTTACCAAACAATGTAAAAATCACACCAGTGATGATAAAAACAATTTATCTAACTTTGCTTAATTTTTTTAGATGTTTTTTCAAAAGAGCTTTTTCAGATGTAGCTTGGTGCTATTCATCACGCCAGATGGATGGCAAAGGCATTTATTCTTTCAAAATACATCTTTTCAGGGATCAATTTTCATTAACAGATTTAGAGAAAAAAAGTATTGAAGACATTTGATAATTAATATTCAATATTTATGATAAAGCCTTGGTTCAGCGCCCCCAAATCCAATCTGGCCTCAACCAAGTTCCACAATTATTAAAATCGTTTGTTAACTACAGGAAAATTGATAAAGAGGTTGCAGACAAGGCACTGTCTAAAATAATAAACCATCTATGGTATCTTAACTCGGAGCAAGTTGCATTTTCATTTTTCGATGATACTTTGGGAAAAAAATGTTAAAAAAGCATGGCTCTAAAATTAACGTCCGAAGAAGAAAATGATGGTGATTGTGATGATGATATTTTTGATACTTGAATTAATAGAATTTTTTAACTAATGATCCTGATGTATGGGGTGAAAATCAACATTATTTAAAAGCTAAGAAAATAGTAAACGGTTTTGAGGTTGTCAGGGGGTTAAAATTAATCCAGGACTTCAATTCCTGCTTGACGAAAGACGAAGAACAACGGCAGTTTCTGTTACAAGTTGTATCTGAATGTAGGAAGATTTTTCCTGACTCTTCAAAACCCACCTTATCTAAGCCATTACCACCTTAATCTGATAATTGTAAATAATAATCAATATTTATCATTTCTTCCTTTATAATGCTTCCTTTTTTATAACGCAACTTGAAATAATAAAATGCATTTGAACATTATTTGTTCTCATTTTTATACCTTCTTTGCTCTTCTTTTCTCCTAATTCCTTCATTTTCAATTTGGATTATACTACATTTACTTTTGAGAACATTTTTAACTAAACCCTTTTTAATATCCAATATAAAAATAATAAATCTGGAAAGCATTTGTAATTGAGTATTGTAATGTTTTTTTGGCATTTACATAAAAAGTCACTTTTGAGGAATCGGATCATGTCCAGTCTTAGAAAATGCTGGATATCTTCAAATCTATAAGTTTTAACAAAAAAGTAGTGCCAGTAAAACTTCAAGACAACAACATTTCATATGAAATGAAATAAGAATCAAATTTCTAGAACTAATTCTTTTCATTTTATGAAGGAAAAACTGCGATTTTTTGCAAAAAATTCACAGCTTTTCAAACTTTTGACCTCAATGAGGCACGGATTAACATTATCCAATTGAGCTGAAACTTGCCAATCTCATTTTTTAGCCAATTGAAAACTTTGATGTTTTGTGACCACCCTAATGACCGTATTATTCTCAATTCAAATAAACCAATGAAGTATTTTGAATTTGATTGTTCTTTGTGTTTTCCGGAGTTAGTGGAATTTAAGAAAAATATTTGTTTATCATATGCCATAATTTTATAAATATTTAGCTGTTTTTACCTCTCTTTCAAGTCTAGGGTGTTGATTAATTTGAAATTCCTTGAGTTATTTTAAGCCTTTTTCTAATTTATGTCTTACAAAGTCACATTAGGATAAATTGCCGGCCTGTTCAATGATGCAAACAGTAATTTGGTCACCAGAATCGAACAATATTTTATCAAAAACACCAAAAATTTAAGTGTACATTAATTCGGTTTTAAATTACGCAATTCACAATAAGCTTAAAAAATATTATTATTAATTATTATTATATTATTAGTAGTAGGAGAGCCATTCCGTCGAAATGACCGGACTTTTTGACTTTTCCTGACGCACTTTTTTTTGAAGCTCGAATTTTACCCTGACCTTTGGAGCCTTTTTAGACTTCACCTTTTGGGCTTGACTTTTTTTCGACCAACCTTTGGTCTTCCATGGGTCAATTTGGCCCAAATTTTTACCTGCCCTTGTCCTTTTAGGGGAAGTCGATTTTTTAGAACCCTAATTTTTTGAGAACCTAATTTTTGAGAACCCTATTTTTTGAGACCCTAATTTTTTGAGAACAATTTTTGAGAACCCTAATTTTTTGGCAACCTATTTTTTGGCATAAACCTAAATTTTACGGCAACCCTAATTTTTGGCAAACCTTCGAAGAAGGGTTGCGCAAACGGTTGCGTCAGCACCGTTGTAGCGTATTACCCCCTATTTACGCCCCTATTTTTTCGACTGTGGGCATTTTATGCCCCACGGTAATTTTTGATCTTCTTTTAGGGGCTTAGCCGTTTTTGATGTCTTTGATGTTTTGGCCATGATATTTCGGCCTTGACCTTGCCATATACATGGTCAATTTTGGCCCACGCCAAATTTTTTGGCCACTCGTGTCCCACCCTCACATATTTCGGTCCTAACTTGAACGCATGTATGGATCTATCCTAACTTGAACACACAACACACACACACCACACACACACACCACACCACACACAACACACACACACTTATACAAACATTCACTATGACATTACACTCACCCATAGATACTTGCACTTACATTTACACTTATTCCACACGTACAAACACACGACCAACCCTTGGTCTTCAGTGGGTCCAAATTTTTTACCCAACTCGTGCCCCCGTCACATTTTCGTTCCTAACTTGTAACGCTATGTATGGACTACCCTAACTTGAAACTCCACACGTGCGCGTGCGCGCACACACAACACACACACACACACCCCCACAACCACCACACCACACACACCCTTATCACTTAATACAGACTTCACTATGACACTTAATTTACCCCATAAGACACTTTCATTTCACTTATACCACACTTACAAACACACTGCCAACCCTTTGGTCGTCCATGGGTAATTTTGAAACCGCACTAATTTTTTGTCCTTCTTTTAGGGACTTAGCCCTTTTTGATGCTCACTAGTTTATGGCTAACTTTTTGCTCACTTGTGGAGTCATTTTGATGGTACCTATAGTTGATTGAGTCAGGTTTGAATGGCTCAGATTTATTGATGGTTCAAACTTTGATGGTTCCCAATCACCAAGAAGTATCTAGTGATGTTCTTTTAGTGTTCTATGATATTCTATGAGTGCCAGGTGAGTGCCAGGTGAGTGCAATGAGTGCCAAGTGAGTGCCAATGAGTGCCAAGTGAGTGCCAATGAGTGCCATGAGTGTCACATAGTGCCAAGTGAGTGCCACATAGTGCCAACTGAGTGCCACTTTTTTCAAGCCTTTTCTAGCCTCCCCTGAGCCTAGAATAGCCTAATATGGTGTCCTAACCTATGTAATTAAGGTATGAGGAATGATTGGTGTATATTAAATCTGCTAAATGCTTCTACTATGAGTTAGTATTTTATAACACTTATAAGCACTTACCCTCTCCATAGACACTTACATTAAACCATATCATTACACTTCACACCCAACACACGGTACACTTAATACATCACACACTCGATATTTTGATGCTAAGCATTAATGCTCAGCAATGATGCTCAGATTAATGCGCAGCATTGATGCTCAGCATAATGGCCTCAGATTGATGCCTCACATTAATGCCTATGAGTTAGCATTTTCTAGCCTTTTCTAACCAGCCCTGCCCTACATCATAGAACAGCACTAATATTGATGTCTTCCCTTAGGTCATAAGCGGGTCACCAGGGCGCAGCATGCGCACTCCGCGCGAAGGCAGACGAACCCGCACCCGCAGGTGTGCCCAGCCGCGAAACCGCCGCGTGCGCCCGCAGACGCAATATTACCGCGTAACAGCAGCGTGCGCCCGCAGGCACTATATTACCGTACGAACGATAAATATTTCATAGTTGTGATATCAATGTAAACTATTCAAAGAATATCTTTTCAAATATACTATGAGTCATCCATTTTTATTTCATACCTAAACATTTTTATTAAAAAGTATTTTCGCGAACCTAAACTGTAACTCATTACAGACCTATTATTTAACACATTTATTTATTAACAATTTATTTTTTACTTAAATACTTTTTAACTTAATACTTTTTAAATTTATAAAATTTTTAAAATTGTATGTAAGAAAAAAAAATTCAGAGTGTCTGATATATAAGCATTTTATGTTTACTACAATTGTACGAAATTTACTAAAAACATGTGAGTTTAAGCAGTAAAACATGAGTTTAAAGCAGTAAAGCAGTAAAATAAAAGCATACTAATCCCCCCTGTGTTTTACTGCTTTACTGTTTACTGCTTTACTGCCTTTAACTTTCTGCTTTACTGCTTTAACTTTCTGCTTTACTGTTTTAACTTCTGCTTTACTGTTTTAACTCATATATTTATTAACATATGTTTTTATTTTGTTTAATACTTTTTATTTATTTATATCTGATATATAAACATTTTATTTACTACATTTGTACGAAATTTTACTAAAACATGTGAGTTAAGCAGTAAAACATGAGTTAAAGCAGTAGAGCAGTAAAAAAAGCATAATAATCCCCCCTAGGTGTTAGGTACCACCTCTATTGTTTACTCCTTTACTGCTTTAACTTTCTGCTTTACTGCTTTTAACTTTCTGCTTTACTGTTTTAACTTTCTGCTTTACTGTTTTAATTCTCTTACTGATTTAACTCATATATTTATTAATTTTTTTTTATTTTGTTTAATACTTTTTATTTATTTATATCTGATATATAAACATTATTTTACTACAATTGTACGAAATTTTATTTAAAACATAGCAGTTAAAGCAGTAAAACATGAGTTAAAGCGGTACAAGTAAAACAAAAGCATACTAATCCCCCCAGGTGTTAGGTACACCTCTATTGATTTACTCTTTACTGCTTAACTTTCTGCTTTACTGCTTTAACTTTCTGCTTTACTGTTTTAACGTTTCTGCTTTACTGCTTTAACTTTCTGCCTTACTGTTTTAACTCATAATTTATTAACATTATGTTTTTTATTTTGTTTTAAATACTTTTTTATTTATTGTAAATTATTTTTTTTAATTTGTATTATTATTTTTTTATTTTTATTATTTTTATTATTATTTTATTTATATTAATTATTTTATTTTTATTTTTTTCATTCAACATGAGTGTCACACACTTCATGCCTATTGTTATTATTATTTAGAACAACACATTCACTAATGACACTTATACACCATTCACTATGCACTTACATCACTATTACCCAATAGATACTATTTACACTTATACACACACACACACCAACACACACACCACACACACACACACACCACACACACACACACACACAGCTTTACTTACACTACGCCAAGATTTACTTAACTCAACTTACACTGAGCGCGATATTACTTAACACATATAACGTAATATTTAATTAAACATTTATGTTTTAATTAACCACGTACATTATATTACTCATTCAAATATAACTAAAATTATTTCAAAGTTTCTTAAAACTTCTATATTAAATCATTATCTTTGAACAAAGAAATTATTATTAACTGTTAATAACTTTTTGTTTATAAATTTTATAACTACCAAGTTTTTAAAATAACTTTTACTAAATTTTATGAAATTTATTAAAAACATATATTACGTACCTAAAAGCAATAAATCAGTAAGGGCAGCCCCTAGCACCCCTCTACACAAAGCTATGCCACGTTTTGTTCTATTGACTTACTGCTTTGCATCATCTTTAGCCATGTAATAAGTATAAAAATAACAAAAATAGTTCTTCTCTGCTAAACATAACATGTATTTTTTATAAATTCTAAGTTTTATTTAAACACATAACAATTATTAATTACTTATATTATCAACTCGATGTTACTAAAATATTTCAAAAGTTTTTTTAAATAATTGGGTTTTTTATTATTATTAATATTATCTATGTACATTGACAATCCATCACGAAAACACAAGCTGATCTCGCCGCAACTCTTACAGAATGACGAAACTGACCGTCGTCTCCTGTACATGTGTTTGATACTATTAGGGTCTAAAGGAAATCCTTTTGTAACCGAGGCGATTTAATCTAATGTCCAGATCTCCTCAGCAGCGATAGTGCAGCTGCCAGCGGACAACATAGTGTGACAGCACA